>PVJH01009595.1:0-78144 GCA_004026705.1 Nesogale talazaci
GGAGGCTGGTCCTGAGTTAGAATTCTCTCGAAGGTCGTGCGCCTGATTAGCTCAGGATCATTTACTTCACTCCTAAGAGGCTCTGTAGGATAAAACTCCACCCAGTGTTGCTACGTCCCACTCCTTTTGACCTTTCCTGTTTATTGAGCACCTACGATGTGCCAAACTTGGCTCCACATTTGGGGCCAGACAAAAGAATCAGGCAAGGCCCATGCCTCATGGATCTCACAATCCAGTACGGGGTGCTCTCTCTGGGTGAGAAGTGTTCTGCCTAGTGAGGAGGGACGGGGCGGGGGGGGGGGAGCTCGACAGCTGGGGAGAGGGCAGGGGAGTGGGAGCCCCCATGCCCAACGCTGGGTGTGAAAGATGCCAGCCCGGACAGGAGACGCCCAACGCTCCAACCACAGTTCTGCCTGTTTAGGTGGCTCTTGTTGCTGCCTCGGCTGGGGACTCTGCTCAAACCTGTCTCAGAAACTGGGATGTGGCCCAGCTGGAAACCCCCTGTCTGCAGTCCACCGAGTAGGGAGAGTCAGGGGATAGCTCATTGGAGTTGTGGAACCGAGATGGTTGGTGTGAAGGAACTGAAAATACCAGCATCCCTCGGAGGTCTTTTTCTTTCTTTCTTTTTTGCCTTCGCATCACTGCCCTGGTGGGGGTAAGAAGCCCAGCCTTGCTCCTGGAGAGCTGCTGCTGGATTTGAACCGTCAACCCTGTGGGCCGTCCCACACACAACTACTGCGCCATCAGGGCTCAGCTCCCTCAGAGATCTTGTGGGGTTGGTTCCAGAACACACACACACACACACACACACACACGTTATGTTTGCACTCTAGTCTATTAAGTAGGCGATATTATGATGAGAAAGTTTGCATGATCCAACCGTGACAGGCACGATGACACCAAGGGGTTTGCTGGGGTGGATTGTTGCCGCAGACTTTCGTTCTGCCTGTTCTTCCAAGGGCAGTGTCTGGGGCCACAAGGCAAGGAGACTTGCCTGTGATGATCGCAGAGCGGGGAAGTTGTGGACTGGGCTGCAGGTGAAGAACCCAAAGATCTCATGATTGGTACACGGGGGTGGGGGTGGGTGTGATTCGGGGTCCCAGTTACAAGGCTCCTTCCAGGAACGAGAGCAGAGAGGTTTCTCTGGCTGGCAGAGACTCCTTAGCAACTGGCTGAGCTTCCATGGGTGCTGGTGGCATTGTCGTTTGAAGCCACCAGCTGCTCTGAGGGGAAAAAGGTGAGGCTTTCCGTCAAGAGTGTATGGGAAGCTCACAGGGCAGGTCTTCTCTGTCCTGTAGGGTCGCTGCGACACAACATGAACTCCGTGGTTGTGAGTGTGGTGTTTTGGTGCGGGCCACCGTCAAGTAGCTCTGGCAGTATGGTGAAGCATTAGTATTGGGCTGCTAACTGTGTGACGTCAGGTTCAAACCCACGGCTTCTGGGGAGGGCGAGGGGGGCAGATAAGGCTGTCTGAACCAGGGGGGATTTCCAGTCTCAGAAATCCTCAGGATCGAGTCTAATCCACTCAAGGCCGGCGGGGGGACCCTGTGTCAAGCACTAATCATTAAATGCATACACATATGTATCATGTTAATTAGAAACACATCATTATAGCCCACGAAACATGTAGCTCGAAAGAGTACAAGCTGGCAGGAAGGCTGATGAGGCCAGGGGGAAGAGGGAGGAGGGACGGAGGCCGGGGGGTGATTTGTCAGGGGGTAGCGTTCACAGTGGGGGGAGAGGACCTTCACATGAAAGCTCGGAGTTGGAGCCGTGGGAGAGCCCTGGGGGGGGGGGGACAGCCCCGGCCTCCCACCCTCCAGCCCCTTGCCCGTTGCAGGCATCCAGCCGGCGCTCTGGAGCCGGGAGGACGTCCTGCACTGGCTGCGCTGGGCCGAGCACGAGTACTCGCTGCCGCGCACGGGCGCGCCCCGCTTCCAGATGAATGGCCGCGCGCTCTGCATCCTCACCAAGGACGACTTCCGACGCCGCGCCCCAGGTTCAGGTCCGGAGACGGCACCCCAGCTCCCCGTGGGCACCCCGGGAGGGGGGGCGGCGTTGGGGTGCCACGCTCGCCCACTGTGGCAGCTTGCTCCTCTCTCCTATACGCTTCTGCTAGCTGGTTCCTGGCGGGAGGAAAATGGAACTTTCTATGTCTGCAAAAAGCAGTCTCGCACACGCACAGGACTGTTTTCCCAGGTCCTGGAGGCTCGCTAAAGACTTGGAATCGACTCTTGGCAGTGGGTTTGGTTGCGGGTCTGGGCCTCATCTGTCCGGGAACCTCCCTCTCCCCCCAGCCCTTCCCAGACACGGTTTCTCCCATCT
Organism: Nesogale talazaci; assembly: GCA_004026705.1. NCBI lineage: Eukaryota > Metazoa > Chordata > Mammalia > Afrosoricida > Tenrecidae > Nesogale > Nesogale talazaci. Next base: position 2,326 of record PVJH01009595.1, read on the forward strand.
TATTTCCCACCCGCGTGCTTTTCCCCTTCCCCCTCGTAAAATTAGAGAGCCATTTACTATCCATTCACAGTGCAATATCAACACTTGATAGGGCTAAAGTCTTGCCTCCCAGGGTTTTTTTCTTTCTTTCTTATTTTAACTAGAAAACTGGGTCTGAGGTGGAAGAGAAGACTGTCCCATGATGGTGGGTCAGGCAGTAGTGTTTGGAGCGGAGGCGGGGAGGAGGGCAACAGCCCCTCCAGGGGTCTCGCAGACCTTACCAGGTTCACAGTTAGTCTGTCTTCTGGTGCCTCTCAGAGCGTTCCCCTAGGGGACATGCTTTCTTTCCCCGAGTTTACATTGGCTGGATGGCCGTGAGTTTGTTTTTTAAAAAAATTTGGTGGGACATAAAGTGCCCCACTTGCTCTTTCTACCTCTGATGTCTATGGGAAGCACCTATCCCACTTTGAGTAGGTGTGGCCATCTACCTTGTGCAACTGGTGAATTTGAAGAAACAGTCCTCTCATCACCCCTAGTGACCCCTTAGGATATATGTGCCCCACAGATTTGTATCAAAATCCCTGTTACCTACAAAAAAAGTGTTTTTTTTCTTATGACATTCAAGATACCTCCCATGAATAAAAATATGTGATTTCCACAAGAAAAACTCAGAGTAGAAAGCAATCGGACTTGCGAGGGTTGAATAATGTTCATGTGTTTCCCATCCAGACCTCCTTCCGGGCAGACCAGCCCTTGGTACACGTGGCCAAGAGCCTTCCTTACATATTTGGATTTGCTTTCTTTCTTTGGACACGCCCACAGCCAGCACATCCCAGGTTCTGTCACACTCTTTGCCCTGTCAACCGCCCCCAGTGGCTGCTGAGACTTACTTCCTGGATGGCAGAGCTCAGGTGAACAAAGGCAATGAAATGTCTTTGGATAAAGCCTCCCTGACACCCGTTGACAGTCTGTCCAGAAGCAAAGCCGGGGTGTGGGATGTGGGGGGGAGCTTGGGTCTGGTCCCTTCCTCCCCTCTTCACCTCACCTGCTTCCTTCAAGCACCTCTGGGCCTTCAGGGCCCACTGCCTATGTCTTACCCCTCTGGCTGCTTTGATCCCCAGGATAACTTTAATCCCCAGGATTCTCTGCCCTCCCTGCTAGCAGCATCTAAGCCCTAAGGTGTGAGTCCAGGGAGATTTCTGGGCCCAAATGAAAAAGCATAAATTCACCACCATCAGGTCCCTCCTGATTTACCGCAGCCCTGTTGGCCAGGGTAGAGCTGCTTCTGTATGTTTCTAAGACTGTGACTTCTTGTGGGAGTAGAAAACCTTGTCGTTCCATCTCCCACTGAACAGCTGTAGGGTTCAAACTGCTGGCCTTGTGGTTACCATCCCACTGTGTCGCCAGGCCTTTTCAGACTCATGGATGCAGCCCCCAAATCTTGCCTCATCGAAAGAGGCTGGTCCTGTCTCCAAAGGCCGAGGTGTTGGAACTAAGGGTTGGGGACTGTTGTGCTCCTTAGAAGGCAGGGACAGGCCTTTTGGAAAGCTCTGGGAATCCAGAAGTGCCGTCTCCTCCCTCCGGGACACATACAGTTGTGCAGTATGCACATTGCACACCAGCCTGGTGAGGGTTGAGATGAGACAGCCTGACCCTGCCGGCGAGGGATGCCTTTTATGCTTACCCACCAGAGGGCTGACGGTGGCCCTGCCCAGCCCCAGCCTCCTAGGACCCCAATCTTCCCGCTGGCTCAGCAGCCTGCCCACCGGCCCTTCTACAGGGGATGTCCTGTACGAGCTGCTCCAGTACATCAGGACTCAGCGGCAAGCCCTGGTGTGCCGGCCCTTCTTTGGAGACATCTTTGGGCAGAAGACGCCAGAGCAGCAGCCCCCTGACACTGTGCAAGGTGAGGGGGCTTTTTGGGGGAACTCCGAGACCACCTCCTCACTGGTCTCCCTCAGGGAATAGGGCTTCTGTCAAGCCTTTAAAGTTGAAAGGGAAGGGGTCTTAAAGACTGGGCGGTAACTAAGTGGCCATCTAGCTATGAATCAAGCCCACATGGAAGAAGAACAACAGCCCATGTGACCATGAGGTGTCAAAGGGATCCAGTATCAAGCATCAAAGACCTAAAAATTATATCATTATAAATGAGGGGGAGTTCAGATTGGGGACCCAAAGCCCATCAACAAGTGAAGCGATATCCTCTTACAGAGGGGTTGCAGCGAGGAGATGAGCCAGTCTAGGTACAGTGTAGTAGCAATGGAATGTGCAACTTTCCTCTGATTCTCAAATGCTTCCTCCCACCGACTATCACTATCCCAGTTCAGACAGATTCGGCTAGACCAGGGGATGTACACTGGAGTCGGAAATGTGGGAATTTAGGATATATAATCCCTTGAAGCTAGTGGGGACTGGTGACACTGGGAGGGTGGAGGGGTGGTGGAGTAGAAAGGGGGAACTAATTTCTGGGATCTACATGTGACCTCCTCTCTGGGGTGTGGAGAGGCGGGGGGAGGGTGAGTGAGGTGACACATTGGACAGTGTACGATATGAAGAGGTAATAACAATTTGTACATTATGAGGAGTTCATGGGGTTTGAGAAGGGGGAAGAGAAAATATGGGGAGTTGGAACTTAAAAAATAAAGAATTGGAGGAAAGAAAGAGGAGTTTATGCGGGGGGGGGTTCAATTGAAAATGTTTGTAGATGATTGTGGCAACATGTGTACAAGTATGCTTAATACAAATGATGTATTGAATATTATAAGAGCTGTAAAAGCCCCCAATAAAATCTATATTAAAAAAAAGTTGAAAGGGAGGCCCTTGCTCCCTCCCTGCCTGTTTTGGACAGCCCTGCTCATCTCTCCATTTCTCTGCTCTAGTCCTCAGCATTCTCTTTGGCAACTCCATGTCCTCCCCGCCCGCCCTCCCCTCCCCCCAACCAGTCCTGGCTTTCTGCCCCCCTACGCCACTGCAATAGCTCTTGTCCAGGTCTCCAGGGACCCGGATGAAGGCATCTTTATGACTGTGATCTCTGGATAAACCTCCGACTCCTGGATACCCTCTCCTCCCTGAAACTTCCATCTCTTGGCTTCCTGGGACAGTCTCTGACTTTTCCTTTTCATTCAGCCTCTTGTGCTGGTGTCTCCCCTGCTATTTCTTGGAAACATTGGGTACTCCAGGCCTTAGGGGACCCTACCGACCCTACCCCTATCTACACCCAGAGCTACAGGGTGAGCTCATGTGCCAATGATGCCCCCATTTGGGTCTCTGGCTCACTTCTCTCTAAACTCCAGACTCGTGTACCCCACACTAGATGCCCTGTGTGCACCTAAACTGAATGTCTGAGGTCCAACCTTCCTATCTTCACCCAACACTGTGCCTCTCTCAGCCTCTCCCATCCGCAGCTACTCCGGCTTTCTGGCTTTTCAGGCTAAAGTATTGGAAGTCCACCTCTGCTTCTCTCCCTGTCCCCCACCCCGATGGCCAGCGAGTCCTGTTGGCTGTCTGTGTTAGTCCGGGTAGACTAGAGGAACAAATTCACAAGCACGCATATGCCTATAAGGAAGAGGTTTATATACAAGAGGGATAAAGCATTGAGAAAGCATCCCAGCCCAGTCCAGTCCAAGTCCTTAAGTCTGATATCAGACCATATGTCTGATACCGATCTGTAAAATTTTCTCCAGACTCATGAAGCACGTACAATGATGCCAGGACAATCACAGGCCAGTGGGTGCAGAGTCTAGTGTATCCGGTGGTGGTAGAAGCATCTCAGCGCTGGCAGGAGTCTCTTTGTGGCTTTTCCGGCTTCAGAGGTCTGGTTCCATCAGGGTAAGCCCAGGTGCCTTCTCCTCTGGCTCCCCCAGGACTCAGGGTCTATCAGCCTGAGTCTGCCATCTTATTCTGTCAGTAGAGTGTCTCCAAGAGACTGACTGAGTCCATAGTCTCTTACCTCCATGGGGGAAATACCGCGAGCCTTCCCAGAATCCTCAGAGAAAGTCATACCCACATAGATTGACAGCTAGACTTTACCCCTACACTCCCAATCATGAAATTGACAGGAGTACATGACTGCCACCCTCTCCCTTAAAAATATCTCCTGCAGCCAACCTCTTCTCACACCTCCCTTTCTGCCCACCGTGGTTTACCCCCCAGCCTAGTCACCACTTGCCTGGAGGGACACGTCGGCCTTCTCGGTGGTCTTCCCGCTTCTTCTGCCCTTGACCCCTGATGGTCTGTTCTTAGCACAGTAGCCAGGGGGATTCTTGTTTAGAACCTCTCTGCTCAGCATCTCCTCATCCCATTTACTCAGACTCCTCATGGTCACGGCCCTCACGCCCGAGACTTGTCTTCCTCTCTTGCTTCTGTTCTTCCATCTTCATTGGAATCCTTGTCCACTGAACAAGCCAGATGCCTTGCCTCAGGACCTTTGCATGTGCTATTCCTGCTCTTCTCCTCGCCTCTCCTCTCCCCTCCTCCCTCCTCTCCCCTCCCTTTCCTCCCCCATCCTCCTCCTTCCCCTCCCCTCTCTTCTCTTTTCCAGACACCCACATACTTGACCTTTCTTCCTTCTTCAGCCCTTGGTCAAACCTGACCGTGGCACTGAGGCCATCACTGGTCGACGGCTCTGAAACAGTAGCCTTTGCTGCTGCCCCAGCGCTGATGCCGACCTTCCTTTTGGTGCCGTCTCCCGCCTCCCCAAACGACGTACCACTTCCATTTCCCTTTAAGAAATGCATTCACCTGTCTCCTTGCACTAGAATGTCGGACTCCACGAGGGCAGAGGAATATGGGGCAGAGAGGGAGGGAGCTCAGGGGGATCTTTCCGTTAGAACAAAACTTCCCCATAGGAGGGAGGTTCTCAGGAAATATTGGTTGGGCGCCTGAGAGGATGCTGGGTCCTGAATCCAGGGCACCCGGCTTTGTGACCAGCTTCAGAGATGAAGGGGCAGATGGGAGGGGCTAGGGCTGGGGTCGGACTCACCCCGTCTGACTCCCCTGCACTGGGTTTCTCACCCGGGTGGATATATGAAGAGGATCAGGAGTGTTCGGGCTAGCGGTTCCAGGTGGGTTGTTCGGATCCGGGATGGGGACTCTCTGGACCCGCAGAATCAACAATGTGCCTCTGCTTGCAGGGGACCCCGGGCCCTCGAAGGTGGCCCTCTGGAAGGACCTGCTGCAGCAGTCACCAGATCTGAGACTTCCCAGCTCCTTGAGCCACCTGGATGCCCCCAGTCTGGCCAAGTGGCCGCTGGGCAGGAAGGAGCCGTTCTCCTTATCTCAATGTGCGGAGTCCTGCTGTAAGCCGGACAGGCTCTGTCCCTTCTCCCCGAGGCCACAGGCACCCATAGACGGCAAGCTCACAGGTGCGTAAGGGCTAGGTCACCCCCATTCCCCCCAGCCCCCTCATCCATCCCCCACTAAGAGGCGGTGTGCTGAGGCTGAGTCCTGCAGGTGTCCTGGGGACAAGGAGAGGTGTTGTTTTGACCTGGGGGGTGGTGATGGTGGTGAGAGGTCTTAGTCCAGGGGGTGGGGTGATAGCCCTCAGGTGTCGATGGCAGGAACAACTCCAGGCTGGCACAACTTCCCCCAAGGGAGCCAACACTCAGCTTGGCACGCAGTAAGCGCCTCCTCCCCCTTCTTCTTTAACTATCGATTTTTAAATCCTGGATCACTCACTATGGGCCAGTCCGAATGAATCCGATCCCCGCCACAGCCCCGGGAGGCTGGTACAATCTTTCAGCCCCTTTCACAGAGAAGTAAGTCCCTTGCACATGGTCACCCAGCAGCCGGCTCCACTGCACATTCTTTGTTCAACAGCTCACTAAAGAGCAGGCGGCCAGCCAGAGGGGAGGGAGGATACACCACCTGTCTTTCTGAAGCCTGTGTTAGTCCCGGCAGACTACAGAAACAAATTCATAGACATGCATATGGGTATAAGGGAAAGGTTTACATACAAGAGCCATGGAACATTGAGAAAGCATCCCAACCCAGTCCAGTTCAAGGTCATAAGTCTGATATTAGCCCGTATGTCTGATACCAGTCTATAAAGTCTTCTTGCGACTCCTGAGGCATGTGCAATGACACCAGGATAATCACAGGCCAGTGGGTGCAGAGTCTTGTGTATCCAGCAGCAATAAAAGCATCCAGGTGCTGGCAGGAGTCTCCCCATGGTGCCTCATTTCCAGGGCTCAGGGTCCATCAGCAGTATCCATTGGTGGTAGAAGCATCTCAGCACTGGCAGGGGTCTCTCTGTGGCTTTTCCAGCTTCAGAGGTCTGGTTCCATCAGGGTAAGCCCATCTGGCTTCTCCTCCGCCTCCTCTAGTTCCTCAAATGCTGCCACCTTGTCTTGTCAGTCCGGTGTCTACAAATGACTGGGCAGATAGATGGTCTCTCTCACCTCCATAAGGGAAATACCATGAGACTTCCCAGGATTCTCAGAGAAAGTCATGCCACACAAAGGTTTCATTGGCTATCTCCAGATTTACAGGCTAGACTCCGCCCTTACGTTCCCAGTCATAAAATGGACATACGAGTACATGACTGCCACAGACCCCCACGTTTATTCTTACAGCGGGTCGGCTGTGGGGTCCTCACCGTCAGAGTTCTCGGCTCAAAGCCAGTCCGAGGTGGCGTGGAAGAAAGGGCTGGTGATCCGCTTCTGAGAGTTCACAGCCTAGATGACCCTCTGGGTTGCAGTTCTGGGCTGCAGGGGTAGGGTCAGAATCAGCATCCCCACAGTGAGCCTTCAAATAGGGCAGCAGAAGGCCAGACCAAACGGACGTCTGTTCTCACGCAGACGTGGTAGCACTGTCCTGTGCGTTGCCAAGGCTGTAGCTCATTAGAGGAGTAGAGGTCCCCGTTTTTCTCCCTCAGATCCTCTGGGGGTTTCAAACTGCCGACTCTGCGGTTAAGAGCCCACCATGGAACCACTGGTATCCCGCCAGAGCCCCTAGAACGAGCACCAGGCAGGGAGACAGGTAGCTCTCCCAGAGTCCTGAGGATGGGATGCGCCAGGGATCGGGGGTGCTTCTGGGAAGAGGAACATCCTCACCGCCTGGCCCACCCCGGCCCCGTGAACTTGCAGACTGCCGGCTGCTGTGGGATTACGTGTACCAGCTCCTCTCCGACGCCAGGTACGAACCTTACATCAAGTGGGTCGACAAGGATGCCAAGATCTTCCGAGTTGTGGATCCCAACGGGCTGGCCCGACTCTGGGGAAACCACAAGGTAAGACTTGGCCCCAGCAAGGCGAGGGGGTGGGGCCGTGTCTCAGCCGGGTCCTTTTACTGTGGAAGAGACTGAGGACCCTCGGTGACCTCTGGCGGGGGAAGGTCGGTGGAACAATGGAATTTTCCCTTTAGCCTCCTTTAGCCCAGGTGTCTTGTTAGCACGGTGGCTTGAGTTGGACTGCTAACCACAAGGTCAGCAGTTCTAAACCTCCAGTCGGGGTAAGATGGGACTTTCTACTCCTGTCCAGGGTTCCAGTCTCAGATATCAGTGGGAGAAGTCCACCCTGTCCTATGGGGTCCCTAGGAACCGGCATCCGCTCCACGGCAGTGGGTTTGACCGTTGCAGTCCACCTTGACTGTGCATTTGAGCTTTTCCAGGCACACCTGCACGACCTGGGTCACGTGTGAGTGGTGGGCCTGCCAGACCAGGGGAAGCTGGATTCAAACCCAGGCCGTAGGGCTACCCCCCCATCCCCCACCCCGGAACATTGGAGTCAGGACTGGGAAGGCCTGGCAGTGCCCGAGACTGCCACACCCCGTGTGAGGAGCGCCCCAGTCTAACTGGCTGCCTGCGCATTTCAGCAACCCCCCTCAGACTCTAATAGTGAACTGCTGGTTTCAGTGAGGACTCTTTAATGATTACAAGCTGGGACGAACCACCGTGGGAACGTGGAACCACTGTGCCCCAGTGGTGCTAGGAAGAACGGGCCCGTCTTTGGAGTCTGGCAGGACCTTCTAGAGCAGCAGCTTCATGACCTGATTTTTTCAGATCATCCAGACTTCCATCCAATGGGACGGGGGAGGGATGTCTTATCGGTTCCCCAGGACTCCTCATAACAGAAAAAGCTTCCCCAGAGGTAAACTGAGGCAGAGTTCAGACAAAGATGTGAAGCAAAGGGCGACTTTCTTTATTAGGGGAAAAGACCTCTCAGGAAGGGAAGGGAGAGCACAGAGAAGCGGGGGGGGGGAAGCATTCTAGTCCCTAGGCTAGACGCCCTCAAACTTTTAAAATAGGGGGTCAGTTCACTATCCCTCAGACCATTGGAGGGCCGGACTATAGTTAAAAAAAAAAAGCAAACACACTATGAACAAAATTCATTGCGGAGGAGTCGGCTGCTAAGCCAGACAGGCAGCGGCAGCAAAAACACCTGGTGGGCCAGATAAATGTGCTCAGCGGGCCGCATGTGGCCCTCGGGCCATGGTTTGAGGACCCCTGACCTAGAGTGTAGGTTAGAGGATTCGCTGCTGGTACTCGGATGGCGGGATATTTATATATGCACACGGTCGGAACTAAAGGCAGGAGGATTGAAAAGGGGCAGGGAGATTTCTGGTGTTTCGTTTGGTTGCTAGGAAACAATGTTAGGGAGAGGGGGCTGGGTTCTGCCCAGGGAGATCATCTTGTCCCTGGGAAACAATACCAGGGAGAGGGGGGTCTATGTTCTACCCGGAGAGGTGAGTTCTGGAAAACACTGAAGGTAGGGGTTTTGAAGTTCAGGTGCTTTGAAGCGTAGCAGGTCACCCTGTCTTCTTGAGAGGCTAGGACAAGGGCTGCCTGGTTCCGGGAAAGGAAGGAATCGAGGGGCTGGAACTAGAGGCCACCTGGTCTGGGTCTGGCTCAGACTCTTCCCACCTGGTGCGGGTTCTGGAGCACACAGGTTTCATTGGAACATGAGTGTGTCCACTTAAAAAGAGAGCAAAGCCGGCCTTTCTCTGAAAGCCAGAAGCACCCTCCTGGTCACTAAGCCGGTCAGCAGTCGGTAGCTTTTCTGACAACGTCTTGCATGTGAGTGCCAACCACTGCCCGGGCTCAGTCCTTCAATCCCCACAGCCACTGACCTTGTGAGGTTGGCACTAGCAGAAGCACAGAGAGGGTTAACAACTCACCCAATGGCTGCAGCCCAGAGAGACAGGACATGGGTTTGAACCCAGGCAGCCCGAGTCTGCTGTGTCTTCCTGGGTTGCTTCTGTACCTTCCTGAGTCTGCGTCTGCTGTGTCTTCCTGTGTTGCCTCGTGTCCCGCAGGTGACTGGAAGGATGTCGAGGACTGTTGGGTGGGATGTCCCCATCTAGTGCCCTCTGTTCATGCCCGGGGGCCCTGAAAGCAATGATTTCCTTGCGCGAGCATTCACTGTGTACGGAAACCAAGCTTATGGATGGCTGTGAGTTGGTGTGTTACAGTACACACTGCTGGGAGCCCTGGTCCACACAGCACGTTGGGCTGTGCCTTACGAGGTCAGCAGTTCTAAACCACCAGCTCTTCCTTGGGAGAAAGATGAGGCTCTCCGTTCCTATGAAGACGTATAGTCGGATAAAACTACAGTCGGAAGTTATGAATGGAACTGCTAGCCACAAGGGGAGAGGTTTGAACTCACCCGATGCTCTGAAGGGGACAGATGAGGCTTTCTGTGCCCCTATGATTTTAAAATCTTGGAAAACAGTTCTACCTTGTCCCAGAGGGACGCTATGACTTGGCATGGACTTCAGGCCGGTGGGTTTGGTTTGTTCTTTGGCTGATTCTATGCTGGGCATGGTGCTTCCCCGTGTATGGCCTCCCTCATTGTCGGAACAAACCGGAGGATGTCCTCCTTGTCCGGCAAACAGACGCAGCGCAGTGAAGAAGCTCGTCCGTCTAAGGTCACACAGGTTCCAAGGGGTGGAGCTGGGCCTTAAACTGACCGCTCTGCCCAGGTGAATGCCCCTTCACCTGACCTCTCCCCCAACCGCCTCCTGTCTTTGCTCCAAGGGATGGTGACGGGGACTGCTTTGCCTTCTAGAACCGGGCGAACATGACCTATGAGAAAATGTCACGTGCCCTGCGCCACTACTACAAGCTGAACATCATTAAGAAGGAGCCTGGGCAGAAGCTGCTGTTCAGGTGAGCGGCCGAGGGGTTGAGGTGAAAAGGGGAAGTGGGTGTGTGGTCAGTTGGGCTGAGAGCAATTCCACCTCCCTCCCTGATTTCTGGAACTGACTTGCAGCTGGGTCTCAATTCCAGGTTTCTAAAGACCCCAGGGAAGACCATTCGGGACCAGGGTAGCTGTCTGGAGCCGCTGGAGAGGCAGGGGCAGGACAGGATGGATTTCAAGGAAGAGCTGCTTCGAGTTTGTGTATGAGGGGCAGGTGCGTGGCACTGATGGGGAAGGGACCAAGGCACTGGGAAGACAGCTGCCCAGCAGCCTCTCTCTCCTCTCCGGGCAGCAGGACACTCTGCTTGCATGCGTGGGCTCCCAGCTGTTGTCTTGAGGCCTTGAACGGTCCGGGGACCTCGGAGGTGAGCGCCTGGGAGACCTCAGCTCCAAGACCAGGGTGAACTTTGGAAGAGTGACCCCGGGCCTGAATTGGGGGCACACAAGGAGACTCCACTTCCCTATGGTTCAATACCCACCTGGTGTGGAAAAGGGTGCTGAGAGCTCCCTTCCACGGGTTCATACTCCTCAGACAGAATTGAGCTCCCTCACCTGCTGAGCCTCAACTTCCCTCGCCTGTCAAAGGGCATGTTCATAAAAATTTACCCTCAGGAGGCACGGATGGACAGACACACGACCGTCAACATCAATAATAAACAGAAAATGATGATGACAGTTGGATGGACAGACACTCGGCCGTCAACAGCAATAATAACAGAGAATGATGATGACAGTTGACCTTTCCCAAGTGTGTCAAAGGAGCCCTGGTGGTGTAGTGGTGACGAGTTGGTCTGGTAACCACGAGGTCAGAAGCTGGAAGCCCCGAGTCGCTCGGCTGGAGAAAGACAGGGTTTCTACTCCTGTAGAGTGACAGTCTCAGAAACCATGAGTCAGCGTTGACTCCATGGCAGTGGTTAGGTTTGGTGACTGTGCACCGGGCATGGGCACACGCCTGCCCCGTGAGGTGTACAGATGGGGAAGTGGGGGCTGCAGGGCACGGTTGCCAGCCTGCAGAGCTGGGCTGCCCCTCTCATAATGAGCTCTCTTTCCATGCCTCTGATTGATCCAGGCACCTCCCAGACGGAGGTCATGGCCCTGCCTCTCTGCTCCCAGGCCTTCCTTGACCTGGCTCAACCACCTGCCCTCAGATTTCAGTCCTAGGCGGTGTGTGGGGCCTTGACACAGTGAGGCCGATGCCCCTCCCAGCTGCGCACCTCTCATCTCTACCAGGAAGCTCCACCAGACTAGTCTTGGTTGAACATCTGCATGCCGCTGTGTGTCACCGTGGACCTTCGGCGCTGGACCAGAAGCACCTTCGGGAAGGCAAACTTTTAACCCTGTGAAGCTGTGTCCCATAGAGTGACAGCCCAGAGACCTATCCCCGCTGTGCATCAGAAACTGGGGGTCAGGTGGGCAATCGGAGGTTCCCGAGGCCACCAGAGCCATTGGACAGAACCACGCCTCGTGTACATAACTACAGGCCCTGCCCTGTCCACCTTCCAAACATACCTGTGTCTGCCAAAGGAGGGAGGGGCACAGGCTGGGAGAAGAAAGGGAGATAAAGTGGAGGCTGATAAGGGGGTACACTCACTCACCTCCGTGGCGTCAAGTCTGACTCGCAGTGACCCTCAGGACAGAGTCAAACTGCCCTGTGGGTTTTTGAGTCTGCGAATCTTGAGTGAAGCAGAAAGCCTCATGTTTTTTATGAAGAGCGTTGGGGGGCTGGAACTTGCAGTTTTGGGCCCAATGTGCCCCTCACTGTGCCCGTAGGGGCTTGGGTCAGAAAATAGCCCCAGGAACATTGCAGGGTGTGTGTGTGTGACTATGGGGGAGGTGAAACGCAAGTAGAATCCTAAGGGGACAGTGGCTCAGCAGGGACTCCAGTCCTCCTCCCCCTTGCCTCCCCCCACCATATGCAACCACTTCCTGGGCGTGCCCATCCTGTCCCCAGACAGCTGTGGCAGCTTAGTGCCACCACCCCCATTTCCACAGGAGAATTGTGGGGGCTTATCCCATTGTCACACGTCTGTAAGTGGAACAGCTCATCTCGGTCCAGATCCAAAGTGAGAGAGATGGCTTGGAGTCACAAGCTCCTCTCTAAGACCCAGAGGACTCACCACACAGGGCTGAGGGTGCAGGAAACCGTGGTGGTGGTGGTGGTGGTGTGTGTGTGTGTGGGGGGGGTTCCAAAGCAGCGGGAGTGAGGGGGATGGTCCCGTGCACTGTGTGGGCAATGAGGAGTGGGAGTCCACCAGGCCCAAATCCTTCAAGCCGAGAGCTCTGAGCAGGCAGAGGGGGAAAATGTCTTCATCCATGGATCCCCACAGGGCTGAACACATTGCCTTTCCCTTTGTCTATAGGGCACAGCCCCAGCCCAGCTGAACTCCCACACCCCCTCACCCAAATGGCTCCGCTTCAGAGGGTGTGCCCCTCTGGGGATGAGGGGTAGGGCCTGAAGCTGGCGAAAAAGAGAACTGAGCAGATAAGAAGGAGCAGATGAGGAAAAGGAAGGTTCTTGGGGCGCAGGTGTGAGGGGGTCGGGGAGGCCAGGTGACAGGGAGTTGAGGGAGAAGCTCCAACTTTGGCACGAAAAGTGAACAGGATTCAAGGGACACAATGGACAGCAGGTGGGAGGGCTGAGATGAGGCGGACAGGACAGTGCCGCCCGAGGGGCAGCCTGACCTGGCCCCCGGCATTCAGACTCAGTGTCAGAGAAAACTAGCCTCTGATAACTGCGGGGTTGGAGGGTGCAATTATATGGTGATAATATATAAAGAACATAGTAAAAAAGCATAGGAGAGAGAATACAGTACGGGAATCAGACATATTTCATGGTAGCACACTCATTTCTGGGATGCAGCCATCTCAGCAGCCAGGTCTGCACAGAGAGTGTGAATTATTTCCAATAATGGCTCTCGGGATGTGCAAGCCCCCCCCTGATTGCATCTGACCAGGAAGGGGCGCTGCAATAGGCACCCATCAATCGGAGGGGGACAAGCTAGGGATGTGCATGCAATCGGAAGGGGTGGCTCTCAGGTAAAGTGACCAGACGTCCTGCTTTTGGCAGGACAGTCCTGATTTTAAACAATTTTTCGGGCTGAGTCCTGGTGGCATCGTGGTTGTGTGCAGGACTGCGGTCCTCTGGGTTGGCAGTTCAAATTCAGCAGCAGCTCTCCAGGAGCAAGGCTGGGCCTCCTACTCCCACCAGAGGGCAGTGATGCCCCAAACAAACAAAAAAAAAAAAGCAAAGCAAAACAAACAAAGAGACAAAATTTTCCACATCCCGCAGCATTTTTCAAAAGTACCGATATTTGGAAAGAGCGCATGACAAGCTAGGGAATGCCAGGAGAACAGGAAGGTAATATACCCCTTCAACACCCCACCCCCCACCCCGGTAATTGGTGTCCTGCTTTACCAATGTTAAAATCTGGTCACTTTACTCTCAGGGTACACATGTGACAAGATGGGCGGACCCTAGATTCAAGATGGCAACCGAACTTTGGTCCTTTGGGAGTTGGCTGGAACTTGTCTCTGGACTCTTCTTCAGGGAAACAATTCATTATCCTTATCAGCAGGAAGTGGGCTCCACTTACAGCGGGACAGAGGATCGTCTGATTGCTCTAGAATTAAAATGACCAGATTTTAAACAGGACACCATTGACTGGGGTGGGGGGGGGGAGGAGGGTGTTCTTGATTAAAAATTTGGTCTATATGGAACAACAAAAATGTTCATAGAATGCAAAAAATAGTATCGTAATGTATTTTTTTAATTTTAAAATGCCATGGGATGTGGGACAAATTGTTAAAAAGCTGGACGTCTGGTCACTTTACGATGGCTGATACCCCCAGGGAGATGACCTCTAAGCAACTTGCATTGACCTCTAAGTGTACAGTCATTTACCACGTGATGCAAGCAACACCCTAGATTTGGCATATATTTGGGGAGAGAGCGAGAGCGAGAGCAAGAGAGAGGTGACAACCTGGGAAAAACCTTTCTGTATCCCACAATCCAACAGGCCCTGAAAACAAACTGTCTGGGCCCCCCTAATAGGACACTGGGACTTCTCAGGGTCTTGGGCCTCCTCAAGCCGGTCCTTCCATGGAGCTGCTCTGGTGTTCAGCTTGGGTTTGGCTCCCAAGGCAGGAGGGAAGAGACACCTCAGGCAGTTCTTTCGAGACTCTGCAGCGGAAAAGGAACCCTGGCATTTGAGGGCCAGGCCCACTGACACTTGGGGGTGGGCTTCTTGGAGGAGGTGGGGAGGAATTCCCCTGGCTGGGAGGGGGCAGGAGGTCGGGAGGGGAGCTTATTCTGTGGCCAGTTTGTACCAGGTTCAAATCCTGTCTTCCTTTCTATCTGCTGTGAGACTGTGAGACCTCTTGAGAAAGAATTCACACCAAAGCCTGGTTCCTGATCCAAGTGAGTTTTACAAAAGGTAGAAGAAGCTTCAGGTGTACATAGGCGCCCCAGGGCCCTTCACCCCGCCCGCCCGTGGAGTCCTGAGGCCAGAGGACATTGTTGTATGCCCTCTGAGAAGCAGCTTGAGAAGCAGAATAGGCAGCCAGTCTCTGGATTCTAGCTTTTCAGGTCCTCCCCTCTGGGAGGCGTGGTCGAGGATCCTGAATTGGCTGAATTGAATTCACCGGGCCCGCGTGGACCAATCCAGGTGGAGTGCCCACCTAGGTGTACAGCACAATGGATGCCCCAATCCCTATGCTAGTGACTTAACAAGACCTGGGGCCAGCAGCCTCTCAGGCACCCTGAGATCCTCATCTGTAAAATGGGGGTGCGGTTATGGCTTGACCCCACAGGCTTATCTGGAAGCTTCAGTACAGTGTATTTGTGAAGTGCTTTGTGAGGCATCTCTTAAGCAAGGGACACTTACTAAATGCTTGCTAACAACAAAGCAAACCCCCCACTCCCCTGCCATCCAGAAAGGTCTTCTGAAGCAGGGAGTTCCTCTCTGCTCTGGGCTCAGGCTGTGGCCTCCTGGTCCACTGAAGACAGAGGGGGAAGGGTGTTCTCACTGGGCCCAAAACACAACTTGGACCCACATCATCTTTCTCAGGAAAGAGGAAGCCAGCCCAGTCACCTGCCTGCCTGCAGGTCAGGAAATCCCCCTTCTCACAGCCTGAATTCAGAGGGATCATTGACATCAACTTGTCCCTGTCTTTGTTCTATTGGTAAGAAGAGAGGCCAGAGAGACAGAATGAACAGGCTCAAACAACCTCCTGTGGCCTCCTTTCTTCATTGTCTCGGCATCTTGCTCCTGGGTCAGCGATAAAGAGGTTTCAACAAGAGGATGGATTCATGGTCATGGTCACTTCTTGCCGTGAGGAGGCCGGGATCTGCCTGCTGCTGTGTGTGGTTATCAAGAATGTCCAGGGACGGTGCCCGACTCAGAGCAGGCCCACGAATCTTCCCTGAAGCTGAGATCATTGGAGTCCACCAGCCCAGCTTCCTGAACCCTGGATGTTCCCATGAGCTCTCCCAGTCTGCCCAGGAACACCAGGCCGTGGTCAGGGAGGGACATCTGAGTGCCAGGAACAAAGGGATTGATTGGGTCCTTTTCTCAGGCCAAGACTCCAACGTCATATTATCATATTTGTTTCTTTTTAATCATTTAATTGGGGGCTCATACAACTTCTATCACCATCCATCCATTCATCCATTGTATGTCAAGCACATTTGTTACCTCATCAGTCCCAAACCTTTGTTTTCTACTTAAGCCCTTGGTATCAGCTCCTCATTTTCCCCTCCCTCCCCACTCCTCTCTCCCTTATGAACCCCTGATAATTTATAAACTGTATTTGTTTCTTACACAATGAAGATGCTTGGAAAGTGTTGGCTTGCTGAGATCTCTGTATGTCAAAATGATTTTCCTCACCACGGATTTTCTTTTTCTAGAGGAGCATCTTCAAAGTAGGCCCTTCTTACAGTGTGAGTCAGGTGAAATCAGGCTTAAAGAGCAGACATCAACTTTACACGCCACAGTTCATACACATCTTCTATTAGCTCTTCCATCCCCTCAAGGTGCCCTTGGATCCTTTGTCCTACTTCCTCCTTGTATTTCCTGTTTTCATTCCTCCTTCGGGCCCAATCCTCTGAACTTTGCCCTTGGGTAAATACTGCCTTTCCCCCTCTCAAATGAAATTATTCTAAGGTGGGAGTGAGTCTAGCCCTAGACCTGAAGGATGGCAATGGGAGTTACATAACTGGTGTCAATTTGGGACTGGAGAGGATTGAGAGTGAAGGGTGGAGTCTGGTCTGTCAGTCAGGTCATAGCCAATGAGGCCTCTGTGTGGGTATAACCTTCTTCTGAGGATTCTGGGAAACCTGGTATTTCCTCCATGGAGGTGGAAGTGTCTCTCTCTCCACTCACTCCCTTGGAGACACTCTACTGACAAGATGCATGGCGCTACACCCTGGGTGCTGGAGAAGCCACATAAAGACTCCTGCCAGTGCTGAGATGCTGACATCACCACTGGACCCACAGACTTCCAACCGCTGGCCTGTGATCATCCCGCGTTCGGCATCATTGCATGTGTTTTGTGAGTCTGAAGAGGACTTTAGATTCGTGTGTTAGTCCAGGTAGGCGAGAAATAAATTCATAAACACATAAGTGTGTATAAGGGAGAGGTTTATATATAAGAGGAATTGAACATTGAGGAAGCATCTCAGTTCAGTACAGATCAAGTCCATATGTCTGATATTAGCCCATATGTCTGACAGCAATCTACAAGCCAGTGGGTAGAAAGTCCTTGGGATCCAGTGACGTTGTAAACATCCCAGCGCTGGCAGGAGTCTCCATGTGGCTTCTCTAGGTCCAGCTTTCTGTCTGCATCAGGATAGGTCCATGTGACTTCTCCTCAGAGATGTCTCACAGGGAGCCAACCTTGTCAGTCGAGTCTCCCAGGCAGCGAGTGTTGTCAGTAGGAAGTCTTCAAGCAAGTGAACTGAGATCGTAACCCCTCCTACAAGAAGGAACTAGCTCATTTCCCAGAATCCTCAGGAGAAGGCCATGCCCATACAGAGGTCTCATTGGTTTTCTTCAGATTGACAGGCTAGACTCCACCCTCACAGGAAAAAGCAATGTGTGTTGAGTGTTGTAAGTAAAGTGAGTATGGTGTACTCTGCACTAAGATACTCATCTGTGAAGTCCAGCTACTATGTCCACCCAGGCCCTCGACCTGCAGCTTAACTCATGACCATCGTCTCCCTGATATGGATTCTTGCTGGCAAAACCTTTCTCCTCTCAGGGGGATCTGCAGGTTGAGTACTTCCCCACCCCTTCCGGTTGAGTGCTTTTAAAAACTCCTGGTGGCAAACAAGTGGCCATCTAGTGCAGAAATAGCAAAGCCCACATGGAAGAAGCACACCAACCTGTGTGATCCCGAGAGGTTGAGGGGAGTGGTTATCAAGCATCAAAGAACAAGAATCACATCATGACGAATGAGGGGGAGTGCAGGGTGGGGACCCGGGGTCCATTTGTGGGCAATTGGGCACCCCCTTACAGAAAAGTCACGGGGAGAAGACAGGCCAGTCAGGGTGCAGTGAAGTAGGGATGAAACAAATGTTTCTCTAGTTCTTAAAGGCTTCCTCCCCCCACCAACTATCATGATCCCAATTCTACCTTACAAACCCACCTGGACAGGAAGAGGTACACTGGTAGAGATGGAAAATGGAATACAGGGAACTCAGGACAGATGAACTTCTCAGGACTAGTAGGGAGAGTGGAGTTACCGGATGGCTGGAGGGAAGATGGGCTAGAGAGGGGGAGTCAATTGTAAGGATCTACACACAGTCTCCTATCTGGAGGGCGGACAGTGGAAGAGTGGGCGAGGGGAGATGTTGGGCAGTGTAAGAGATGTCAATATAATAAAGACATAAAGTATTGAGGGTTGGTAAGGAGGGTGGAGTGGGGTTGGAGGGGAAAGAATGGGAAGCTGTTATCAAGAGCTCAAGTGGAAAAGCGGATAGTTGGAGAATGGTGATGGCAGCAGGCACTCAAAGGTGCTTGGCACAGTATGTGTATGTGTGGATTGTGATAGGTGATTTACGAGCCCCCAACACGATAATTTGTTTTTTTAAAAAAAGAAAAGAAAGCAATGTGCTGAAAAAATAAAACAAAAAAAGCCTTCTGGAGACCTTGTGGTGTCTTGGGACTTTACTGCGGGAAGTTACGGTTGTTCCTGGTGACCCACATAATTGTGCTCACGGAGGGACCTCGGAGTGACAGTGTTTCTTGACTTCTCACCACGGTGCTACGACGCAGCTGCTACTCAAGTGTTCTCTTGAGTCTGGTAGGGACACAGGAAACACACACACACACACACACACACACACACGGAGCAAGTTCTCCCACCTCCAATCTTGGGTTCTGAGCCACCTGCTGGCTGGCTCACCCAGTGGGACCACTGGACTCTCCTGCTCTGACCACAGCTTCCGCCTGTGGGTAGGCCATTTCAAGTGGGCTGGTGTCAATTTTAAATGCATATATTTAAAAAAAAGATTGGCATCCTGGACCTTAATTTTTTGATGAAAGACATCCTCATCGGTTTTGGGAGGCAGGAGGCTCCCTTTCTTGGGCCACTGCTAAGCGGACCTTGTGTCCCCAGGGATAGGGAGAGAGGGGTGTCCATTGGGGACACAGGAGGTCAGATGGCACGGAGGCACTCTTGTTTGGAGCTGCCAAGAGCACTGTCCCCAAGGAGGAGGCCACCCAGGTTCCTGCTCCACATCCCCCATCCCACCCCCATCTCCACTCCCATCCAGAGAGGTGAGGTTTGGGGACACAAGGGTTCCCCTTGTGATGTAGTAGTTATGAGTCGGGGTGGTAACGGCAAGGCCTGCCCTCAGTCCCAGCAGCTCTCCTGGACAGGGGAAAAAAGCCCGTTCGGATGTCCAGGGAGCCCTGGTAGTGTAGTGGATTATGCAAATCTCAAGGTCAGCAGTTCAGAGCCACCAGCCACTCTGAGGGAGAGCCAGGAGGCTTTCTGTTCCCCTCAAGAGCTTCGCCACCCCCCCAGGAGGCGATGATGCGATGGAGAAGTCCAGCCCACTGGGAACCTTGAATTTCTCACCAGCCAACTGTGAATGAGCAGCACAGACCTGAACCTCGGGCTTCCCAAAGCTACTTCACAGATGCTTGGCTGGTCTAGAAGTGGGGCGAGCCACGGATTCAAATGATTCCTCTTTCTCTGAGATGGGAAGTGAGAATGGAAGGAGAAGGGGGGTGACATGGTGGAGAAGTGAGAGTGGAAGGAGAAGGGGAACATGCTGGGGAAAGGAGGAAGTTCTCTCTGGGGTGACTTGACCCTGAGGGTCCCCCAGTGTTGGGTTGGCTTACTGGCATACAGGTAAGCTTGTGCTTCCTTCCGAATCTGTAGTCAACACTTTCATATTGGGGGGGCATCACTGCCTTCTGGTGGTCGTGGGAGCTACCTAGCCTTGCTGCTGCTGGATTTGAACCGCCAAGCCAGTGGGCCATAGTCCCGCACTCAACCATTATGCCACTGGGGCTCAGCCCACACTTTCATATTAAAAAAAAATCATTTTATTGGTGATCCCTACAACTCTAAGCACTCCACACATCCATCCATCCATCCATCCATCCATTGTGTCAAGCACATTAGTACATTGGGTGCTATGTTCTTCCTGGTAGACTAGAGAAACAAATGATAAACTTGTATAGGCATTTAAGAGAGAGTTTTATAGAAAAGGTAATTGTGCATGATCAAGCATTCTAACTCAGTCCAGTCCAAGCCCCCAAGTCTGATATTAGCCCATATGTCCAACACCAGTCTATAAAGTCTTCTTCAGATACACAAAATACATGCAATGATGCCGAATGCAAGGTGGTCACAAGTCAGATGGGGAGAATGGCCTTGTAAGCATCTCAGCGCAGGCAGGAGTCTCCAAGCGGCTCCTCTGACTTCAGAGGTCTGGCTGTGTCAATGTGGCTTATCTGGGCCATGGAATTAGAGATCTCCATGTGACTTCTCCTCAAGGGAGGTAAGCCTTGTCAGTACAGAGTCCCCAGGCAAGTGTTGTCAGTAGAAAGTCTTCAAGGAAGTGAACCAAGAGAGATAGTGTCTCTTTCTCCAAGGAAGAATGATCACATTTCCCAGAATTCTCAGGAGAAGGCCATGTCCACATGGAGGTCCCATTGACCATCTCAGAATGAAAGGCCAGACTCCACTCCCACTCTTTTTTTTTTGTGGGCATCACTGCCCTCTGGTGGTCTTGGGAGCTACCCAGCCTTGCTCCCGGAGAGCTGCTGCTGGATTTGAACCGCCAAGCCAATAGGCCACAGTCCCGCACTCAACCACTGCGCCACTGGGGCTCAGCCCCTCACTCCCACACTCTTAATCCTCAAACTGACATCAGATTAGGTGACTGCCACAAATGCCGTCATCATGTTCAAAAAGTTTTCTTTCTGCTTGAGCCCTTAGTATCACCTTCTCATTTCCTCTCCTCCTTCCCCAACTTTTACATTTTTTTTTATCACTTCAAAGATTCTACTTCCAGATATGGCTGGCTTCTGTCTCTTAACTCCACAGCACGTCAAAGATGTGGTGAAAGTCTAACAATTAGTAAATAAGCACAGGTAGACTCGTGCTTACCTGGCGTACTGAGCCATTAACCCGTCCGTCACCACCCTGCGTGGGAGCTCAGTGCAGTCTTTGAGCAGGGCTGCACAGACGCTGGCAGGAGCCCCAGTAGCCTCAGTGGGTAAGTGTTGTTTTGCTAACAGCAAGACCGGGAGCTCAAAGGACTTTCTATTCCCGTTGAGAATTACTGTTTCTAAAATGGTAAGCAAACGTGATGAAGAAAGCTGACGGTGCCCGGCTATCAAAAGATAGAGAGTCTGAGGTTTTAAAGGCTTGAAGTTAAAACAAGGGGTCATCTAGCCAAGAAGTAACAAAGCCCACACAGAAGATGCACACCAGCCTGTGTGATCACAAGGTGTGGATGGGATCAGAAGACTACCAACAAACATTGTCAAGAACGAGGGTGTCAGAGCAGAAACCCAAAACCCATCTGTGGGCAATGGGACATCTCCTCGCGGAAAGGTCACAAGGAAGGGATGAGCCAACCAGGGCACAGTGTAGCCCCTGTGAAACACACACAACAGTCCTCTGCTTCCTTGAGACTTCCTCACCCCCCACTATCATGACCCAGTCCTGCCTTTCAGTTCTGGCTAGACCGGAGCATGTATATTGGTAGAGATAAGAACTTAAGATGCACAGAACCCAGATCACTCCCTCAAGAACAGGAGGGCAGGGGGATGGTGAGGGAGGAGGAGAGAAAGGGGGAGCATAGGACAATGATCTATGCATAACCTCCCCCCTCCCTCCCTGGAGGACAGGCAACAGAAATGTTGGTGAAGAAACGCAGTGCTCAGTGTAAAATATGAAAATAATGGTGATTTATAATCTATCAAGGAATCCTGAGGGGGGAAAGAGGGAGGGAAAGAAAAAAAAGAGCTGATACTAAGGGCCCAAGTAGAAAGTAAATATTTAGAAAATGATCATGGCAACCTATGTACAAATATGCTTGATACAATTGATGTATGGATTGTTATAAGAGCTGTGGGGGAAAAAAAAGAAAAAAAAGAGCTGTAGGAGTTCCCCAATAAAATTATCTTTAAAAATACTACCACTTTTAACAATGAGTACAAAGAAGAAGAAAATGTTCTAGAATTGAATATGATGACAATTATACAACCCTTCTTGATATGATTGGATTATTGAGTTGTATAACATGTGGATGAAGTGGTAATGAACTGTTTACTGAGAGAGAGAGAGAAGAAAGAAGAGAGAGAGAGAGAGAGGAAGAAGAAGAAGAAGAAGAAGAAGAAGGAGGAGGAGGAGGAGGAGGAGGAGGAGGACGGGGAGGAGGAGGAGGAGGACGGGGAGGAGGAGGAGGAGGAGAAAGGATTACAGTCTTGGAAACCCACAGGGCAGTTCTGCCTTGCTCTGTCTGGCTGCTGTGAGTTAGCAGTGAGTGAGTTTTTTTTTTGTGTTCTTTGGACAGATTCCAACATTGACTTCTGATAGAGCCTCACTGCCCGACAGATGTAAAATGCCTTTGATTTTGCCCAAATTTAACAAATGTCATGAGTAATGCTAATGACCAATTGGTGATGGCAAAGTCTTTTGATAATAATGAATGAAGCAAGAAGACAATAAGCAACACCATAACAGCTATCCATGAAATTCAGCATGGGCAAATCTATCGAAACCATAGCTGGACTCGTGGTTGCTTGGGGGTGTACAGGCAGGGGCGATTGGGAGAAATGGGGCACTAATAATAAGGACAAGAAAGAGGAAAATGTTCTAAAATAGATTGTGGTGATGGTTGCATAAATTAAAAAAGAATACTGGGAGCTCGTACAACTCTTATCGCAATCCATACACAATCCAGCACATTTGTACATTTGTTGCCATTATCATTTTCAAAACATTTTCTACTTGAGTCCTTGGTATCAGGCCCCTCTTTTTTTCCCTCCCCCACCCTTGATCACACAATTCTTGACTATGGCTAAATGATTGAGTTGCATGATAGGTGGATTCTACGTCAATAAAAATGGTAACAATGTTTTTTTTTTTAATTACTTATTAGAGGGCTGAGCCCCATGGCATAGTGGTTGTGCGTGGGACTGTGGCCCACTGGGATGGAGGTTCAATTTCAGCAGTGGCCCCACAAGAGCAAAGGCTGGGCCTCCTACTCCCACCGCCAGAGGGCAGTGGTGGCCCCCCCCCCAAATTACTTGTTAGAAACCTTTACGTTATAAACAATATAACCAATGTCATGAAAATACGTAATTTTTTAAACTATGTTGACTATGGGGTAAACTTTTTTTTTTTGTAGCATAATGGAATGTTTCTTCTGATTTACAAATTTAAGCTCTAGAGATAATAGAAGTCAAGTTTTATTTCATGCTGACCTTTCTGTTGTTTTGGCTTGAGGGCTGCATCTTATTTTATATAGTGGTTTTCTTTTTTTTGTTGCAACTTTGGCTTTATTGTGGTAGTATGAAATGGGTCTCATAATATCTCTGAGGCAATATCCTTATATACATGAAGCTAGGGTTAATATTCAGCATAGCTAAAATATAGACATGAAATTTTATTTTTTTTGAAAATTAGAATTAAGATGAAAGGTAATTTTCATGGAAGCATTCTCATGCAATATTCAATTTAGCTTCTCAGTATATGACACAATAATACAAATATAACATACCATATAATTCATATAGCATTATCATCTATAATGATATACTGCATAATTGAACTAAAAGATAAAGGAACATTTGGATAGAGTTATTGAAGCACCTGCTGCAATGATTAATGATAAATGGCTTTTCTTTGAGGCAAGTATTGCATTAATAACGATACATAATCACTGTCCATAGATCTGTAGATTAAAAGACCAAAGTAAGATGAAACATATGTTTCCACAATGTCAAAGCATGGTGCTATGAGATTTTTCTGTTAAAAAGGTAAAGGTCCCTACCTTTTCAGTAGAATGGCTTTCTTAACAGTTTTATTGACATCTAAACAACATCCAGAATGGTACAATCATCTCCACAGTCCGTTTACAGGGGGTCAACTCTTTACAAAAAAGTTGAGGATGGGGGTCTCCTGGAAGCTCATGCAGAACTGGACAAGGATTGACCTCCGAGTGTAGACAATTCAAGGTCATCCACTGACCAAAGGCGCCTGCTCCCCTGCCCCATGGCCACGTGGCAGGTGTCTGGAATCGATGCTGCAGCTGAGCCCACTGAGTAGACCCTCCCTGCAGCAGTGGACCCTTTAGTGTCTGGTGGAGAGGCATGGGGGGCAGGGAGGAGTTCTTGGCCACTGAGGTGAGGGCCCCCATCATAGAACCAACCCTTCCTCTGGCTTCACTGGCCACGCCTGCACTGTAAAGCCACGTCCAGCAGGGGGCGCTAAAGCCCTCTTCCTGCAGGTGTTGGGACCACACTCACCTGAGGGCTTGTTTTGTGACCTCGCCCATCCGTGTTCTCTTAGAAAGAGGTGAGTAGAACGTTTCAGCAACCATCAGTAGTCAGATGGAATTGAAGACACCAAAGATGTCGCCTACCTAGTTATAAGGTCACCTTCCCTTTCCAACCATTTTGTTTTTGTTTTCTGAATTTCCCACTTTCTCAGTCTCTCTGTTGGAATCACTTATAATCTCAAGTGACCAGATTTTAACATTGGTAAAGCGGGACACCATGGACCGGCAGGAGTAGGGGGTGAGGGTGGGGGTAGGTAGAACCTTTCCGGCTCTCACGCTGTTCCCTAGCTTGTCGTGCATTCTTTCCAAAAATCGAGACCTTTTTAAATCGTCATGGGACTTGGGAAAAATTGTTTAGAATTGGGACCGTCCTGCCAAAAGCTCGATGTCTGGTCACTTTGTTATAATCTCCTCTTTTTTTTTAATTATTGATTTATTCCAGCTAGTTGATCAAAAATTTAAGCCAGAAGCCTGAGATCGCATGAGTCCAGAAGTGTCCAGAAAGCCCTCTATCACCCCCCCCCCCAAAAGTCCCCTCCCTAGCAGGTCTCAAAAGGACAAAGGGGAATTGCCCAGTGGCTTGAGCAGAACCAGCCTGCGGGGGCCCCAGCTTCTGTAACTGTACAAGAAAGACCTGCTTGCCTTAGAAAGTTGTTGAGACACTTCCAAGGAAACACTGCGTTCCTTGATTTAACCAGTGCGTGTTCTAGGGACTGGGAAATACAACACCCCAAAACCGAACCAGAAACTTTGTCCCCGGTGGATTCTGACCCCAGGGCATTTCCAAGGCTGTCATCTTTATAGAGGAGCCCTAGTGGACCTCTGCGAAGCACTTGGTGGCTAGCCAAGTGGTGGGTCCCAAAGGTTACCAGTTCAAATCTCCCAGCCACTCTGTGGGAGAAAGCTGAGGCTGTCTGCTTCTGGACAGCCTTGGGGATTCGGGGGGCGGGGGGTGGGGGTGGCAGTGCTGCTCTGCCAGACAGGGCCGCTCTGAGTCAGAGTTGATTCAAGGGCAATGGGCCTACTGTTGTTTTGACACCCTTATGGGAGGAGACAGCACCCTCCTTCTGCTAGGGAGTCCAGTCAGGGAGCCCCAGAGAAGGCCCCTTCTGGGAAAGGCCGTGGTGACGGTACAAGAAGTCCATCAATCAAGGCCTGACCGAATGTCCAGGGAGGAAACGCGCTACGAGGGAACCTGCAGGCGAGTCTGTCAGAGATGTGGAAAGCACGCATCTCCGGTCGTCGGTCGTCTGCCCCACCCCTTGCCATGCGCCTGTGAAGTCACTCAAGGGTGACTGGGTTTTGTCCTCTGGGGATCTGCGTGACATAGGCAGAAAGGCTGGCAGGGGAGACCCACTGGGCCTGCTTCACTGTGTCCCCCCCGGGCTGCCTCCTCAGAGCCTCTCCTTCACCCACGTAGGAGGCACCGGCGAAGACCAGGCGGCCGTCGGTCTCCCGCACAGGCCTGGCCGGAGCCACCCCCAGCCCCGCTCCAGGAAGCCGCGGGTGTGGTGGACAGGGCTCTGTCTGGAAAGCCCCCAAGCCCAGAAATAGGGCTCCTGACATTCCAGGCAGTCTGAGCAGGAAGGGACTTCCCCACCTCAGGCCGGGCCCGAGAGCACACATTCAGGGCAGGGACAAGTTCAAGTTGCACCTGCCATTCAGCCAGTGGCCGGGGGTTGGGGGGGTGGGGGTGGGGACCAGATGAGATTCTCAGGGAAAGGACACTTGGAGGGAATGAGCGAGGTGTACGAAGTTCCTGGAAGAGGCTGGAAGCACTGGCTCGTCTCCCACGAACCCCCCTGCCCCCACCCCCGGCTCAGGGACAGAGAGAACCTGGTGACATGGTGGGCATTGGCCTGGGCTATGCAAGGTCAGCAGTTCGAAAACACCCACCACATTGAGAAAGATGGGGCTTTCTACTCCCATGAAAAGTTGAATTCTCGGAAACTCACAGGGGGGACCTTTGTCCTTGAGACTCTCCTCGACTCGGTGGCAGGGAGCGTCAGCGAGGATGGGCAAACTGATCATCAGAAATGTTAAAGCGGCCCCCAGAGCCTGGGGTCTTGGCTGTCACCTTGGGTAAAGAGATTTGCAGTAAAGGATCTTCTGTGTTCCTGAAGCCTGAGGAATCTACCCCCTTGGGTTGTGACAGATCACACACACACACACACACACACACACACGCACACACACAGCATACAGCATTGGACAGAGCAGGTCCCATGAGAGCCACTACCGAAGGTTCCCAAGGAGACCACCGTGACCAGGCTCAGCAGCTCAGCATGTCTTTTTTTTTTTTTTTCTTTTTAAGATCATTGTATCGGGGACTCTGATAGTTCTTTTTTTATATATATATTGTGAAATATTAGGGCTGAACCCCGGTGGCGTAGTGATTGTGCGCGGGACTGCGGCCCACTGGGATGGAGGTTCAATTCCAGCAGTGGGGAATTCCCGCCACCGGAGAGCAGTGATGCCCCCCCCCCACAAAAAAAAGAAATATTTCTTTCTTTTCTAATATATATTGTGAAATATTTCTCTTTTTTATTTTTCCAATGATTTTATTGGGGTTCTTACAGCTCTTATAGCAGTCCATATATCATTGGTATCAAGCATATTCGTACGTATGTTGCCATCCTCATTTCTCACATATTTTCTACTTGAGCCCTTGGTATAAGCTCCTCTTTCCCCCTCCTTTTTTAAAATCAATCACTTTATTGGGGGCTCTCTGGTAGCTCTTACAACAATCATTACATTAATTATATCAAGCACATTTGTACATATGCTGCCATCATTTTCTAAACTTTTACTGTCTATTCGAACCCTTGGTATCAGTTCTTCTTTTTCCTCTCCTTCCTCCCCTCCCACCCTCATCCTTGATGAAATATAAATTATAATTATTCCCACATCTTATACTGACTGCTGTCTCCTCTCACCCAAATTTCTATTGTTTGTCCCCTCCCCATTAGGAGAGGGGTGTTATGCATGGAACACATACCTATTCTTCTCATTGACATCATCATAACTTTCCATTTTTTTTCAAGAAGTAATTTTTTCCCCCAATGATTTTATTGAGGGCTCTTACAGCTCATATAACATTCCCTACATCTTTTTTTTGGGGGGGGGCATCACTGTCCTTTGGTGGTGGGAGTAGGAGGCCCAGCCTTGCCGCTGGATTTGAACCTCCGTCCCAGTGGGCTGCAGTCCTGCGCACAACCACTACGCCACTGGGGCTCAGCCCCCATACATCATTTGTATCAAGCATGCTTGTACACATACTGCCATCCTCATTTCCAAATCTTTTCTCCTTGAGCCCTTGGTATAGCCTCCTCTTTCTCCTTCTTTTTTTGGGGATCCCTCTTTTTTTTAAATAAATTATTTTATTGGGGGCTCATACAACTCCCATCACAATCCATACATGCATCAATTGCATGCAGGCTACATTTGCACGCTTGTTGCCATCATCACTCTCAAAACAGCCTCCCTCCACTTAGGGCCCCAGTGCCAGCTCTCCATATTTTCCTTCCGTCCCCCCATTCCTCCCCCATGAACCCTTAGTAATTTATAAATTTTAGATTGTGCGCCTGTGTGTGTGTGTGTGCATGTTTCTCATTGGTCCCCAGCACCTGACACTTACCTCCATCCTGAGAGGTAAAGAGCCTGGTCGCTAGAGATTTTCAAGCATAAAACAAAACAACTAGTTGATTGTGGCATCAATTCTAACTGAATTTTTTTCTGCAAAACAACAACAAAACACTGCTATTGAGTTGATTCCAAGTCCTATCCATGCCACAGGAAAGAGTAGCATGTCCACCCCTTGGGATTTCTGAGACGGGGAATCTTTGTGGGAGTTGAAAGCTTTCCATAAAGGGGAGGCTGGTTGTTTGAACTCCTAACCCGGTGGTCAGCTCAGCGAGGAATCCACTAGACCAGTTCCAACCGATAGGTAAGATGATCATAGTTCTTAGACCATCTACATACTCAGTGTGACCCCCGGGTGTTGCGGGGGGGAGGGGTACCTGTGCCCTGTAGGGCTTGCAACGACTGTCTATTCAACAGTAAGTCACCAGGCCTTTCTTCTGAGGCACTTCCATCTAGACCCAAACTGTGGCTTTTTCTATCAGCAGCTGGAAACATTGACCATTTACACCAGCCAGGGACTCCTTTCAGCAGAGGGAGGTTATCCTTGGTCTGGGCTGGACATCGGAGCTCAGAGGCTTAGTGGGTGCTGCCTGATACTCCCTGTAATACATGCAAAAGAACAAAGTTGGATCCATGCCTCACGCCACATGGGAAACAGTTTCCGTAGGCTTAGCTGTAAGAACGAAAACTATACCGCTCTTAGTAGACAACGGGCACAAATCCTCACGGCGCTCTATTTCGCAATGGTTTCTTAGCTGTCACCCCAAAGACATGAGGTGCAAAAGAGAAACCGAGATAGCTAGACAAAACATATCTCATTAAAATGAAAACGGATATACCCTTGTGCTTCAATGGACGCCATGAAGCAAGCGACAAGACCATGCAAAGAATGAAAGAAAGATTTGCAAATCAAATATCTGAGAAGGGACTTACATTCAGAATATATTTTAAAAAAACACATAAAACCTCTGACAATTCAATAATAAAAGGTGAACGTTCCGATGTAAAAAGATGGACAGAGGACTTGAGCAGACATTTCTCCAAAGAAGATGCACACATGCCTACCAAGTATGTAAAAGGAGGCTCAGCATCATTAGCTACGAAGTCAAAGGCAGGAGAACCTGAGAGAGCTGGAACGGGACAGGACTGCCCATTTTCCCGGCTCTCACAAGGTCCCTAACTTTGAGACCGTGCAGTCAGAACTTCGCTGTGCATGGAAATATTTGTGTTTTCCTTCTCTGGACGATTTCTGCCTTGCACAGGTTCCAGCTTTCACAGGTGTTATTGTACAGTCCTAGCCACTGAAAAATGAAACCCAAACCAAACCCGTTGCGGTCAAGTCCAATCTGACTGAGAGTGGCCCATGTATCACAGAGCAAACCTGATCGATAAGAGTTTTCTCGACTGCAGTCCTTAAGAGAGAGATTGCCAGGCCTTTTTTCTGCAGAACTGGTGAGTGGATTTGAACCAGCAGCCTTTAGGTTCGTGCTGAGTGTAAACCATTTGTGCCAATCAAAGACTTATATCCTCTGAACAAAAGCAAGACCTCACCGCCACTGAGTTGATGTCGACTCGTAGCCACTGTATAGGACAAGGGAGATTTTGAGACGTAATTCTTTTTTACTGGAGTAAAAAGCCTTGAGCTTCTCCAGTGGAGGAGCTAGCTGATGTGGCGGTCATGTGCTTATGTTAATTTTATGATTGAGATGTAGGGGTGGAGTCTAGCCTGTTCATCTGGAGATAGCCATTGAGTAGTCAATGAGGCCTCTGTGTGGGCCTGGCTTTCTCCTGAAACTTCTGGGAAATCTCGCAATAGTTCCCTCGTGAAGATGAGAAGCCATTCCCCTAGTTGTTGGGAGTTAGTCTCAGAGACAATGAATCATGGACAAGACAAGATGGCAGCGTCTGAGGAGCCGGAGGAGAAGCCACCCGGCCTTGCCCTGATGGAACCAGACCTCTGAAACTGGAGAGGCCATGTGGAGACCCCTGCCAGTGCTGAGTTGCTTCTACCACCACTGGATGCTGTTGATGGACTCTGAGCCCTGGAAATGAGGAGACATGGGGAAACCCCTGCCAGTGCCGGGATTCTGCTCCCACTGACCTGTGACTTTGTGAGTCGGAAGGAGACATTATAGACTGGTATTGGGCATATGGGCTAATGTTGGACTTATGACTTTGTACTGGACTGGGTTAGGATGCTTTCTCATGGTTCCATCCCTTTTGTATATAAACCGTTCCTCATATCCATATGCAAGTCTATGTATTTGTTTCTCTAGGCTACCCGGACTCACACAGCTGGTGATTTAGAACTTCTGACCTTGCAGTGGACAGCCAACGTGGAACCCCTCCACCCCTAGGGCTCTCTTTATACCCTTCAGGATGGCTATAAGAAGAAAGAAAAGCCTGAACAATAAGAGTGAGGATGTGGGGAGATTTGAACACTTGAATGTTGGTGGCAGGGTTGTCAGCGGGGGCAGCCGGAATGGGAAACAAAGCTCCCCTGGCCATTGAGTCGATGCTGCCCTCACAGCAATCCCGTGGCACAGGACAGACCTGTCCCTGGGGGTTTCTGAGACTCTTTTTGGGAATAGAAAGCCTCATCTTTCTCCCTCGATGGTGGTTTTGAACTGCCGACCTCCCGCTTGGCAGCCCAATGTGTAGTAACCACTATTCCGTTAGGACTCCTTGGATTGGAAGACAGTTTGACAGTTTCTCAAAACCTTACGAGAGCTACTCTATGAACCCGTCATTTCACTCCCGGATAGAGGAGCGTTGACAGTATGGTCACACAGAAATGTGTACGGAAAACCTCTGTGCAAAAGCTTTCCTGCTTGCCGGGCAAGTGAAAACCACACCCGTGCCGATCAGCCGGTGCGTGAGTGAGCACAGCATGATGCCTGTGTCCCCTGAGAGAGCCTTCGGTAATAAAAAGGAACAAAGTCTCTCGTGAGAGGGTCACATGCTGTGACCCAGATGAGCCTTGAAAATAGTTCAGGAATTCAAATACGTCAGACACAACAAGGGACACTGACTGTGTATGATTCTGGCTACAGAGTCGACAGAGGCATAGGAAGAAATGAAACGTCTAGTGTTTGGGGAGAGGGAGGATGGGAGGGTTTGACACAACTTTGACCCTAGGCTAAGAGCCACACCTCCGACCAAGGAGCTGGGTCCTGTGGGGAAACGAGGCCCTCTGAGTCTCTCCATGACATGTGAATGATAATAATCGTGATACCTGCCTTGTAGGGTTCTTGGGACGGTTGTCTACTTGGCAACTTAAGATATTTAAGCTTATTATTGCTATTATTTTTCTCTTGGACATAGAAGATGGAGGTCTTTGGATCTTGAAGTAAAGGCAAGAAGAAGAGGTTCATCCTTGAAGTGCTACAAGATCAGAGAAACTCAGAGAGTCACAAGGAAGGGATGGGCCAATCAGGGTGCATCATGACACCAAGGAAACACACAGCTTCCCTCTAGTTCTGAATGCTTCCTCCCCCTCCACGACCATGGCCCCAGGTTTGCAATTCTGGCTAGACTGAACAGACCATGTTCACTGCTCCGCATAAGAGCTCCCGAAAAACAGAATCCAAAACAGATAAACCCCCCTAGGACCAATAGTGATACCATGAGGGGGGATGGGGGGGGGGAAGTGGAGCTGATACCAGGGGCTCAAGTAGAAAAATATGCCTTGGAAATGGTAGTGGCAACATATGTTCAAAGGTGCCTGATATGATTGATATATGGATAGTTATGAGCGCTGTCAGAGTCCCCAATTGAATAATTTATTAAAATAAAAAATAATTTTTTAAAAAGAGGAAGAGAAAAGAAATCTTTACCCTTTTTAAAGTGCCAAGATGTGGAGCCCTTGTTTCTTGTCAAATCCTCCCTTGAGGTCTATCCGCTTCTGAATGCGGAGTTCCCATCAATGTGACCCTTCCCCTGAAGACAGACACTGCACTCTGGGATTTGTGGAATTAGGCGGCAGCTTGGCCATCTCGAGGGTTGACCCATGATGAAGTGTTCTTTGGGTTTGCGGAACAAAAAGCAGGCCAGGGGGCTGCTGGGTGGATGGGGTCAGGTTTCCCAGTGAGATTCTTGTAGGACCGCCCGGCCCCCCTGGAAGAATGGGCTGGTGTACTCATTGTGATGAAGGAAATCTCCTTGGAGCAACTGCAGTAGTTCTATAGTTGTCAATTTGAGGATTAAGAGTGAAGGGCTGGAGTCTTGCCCTCCAATTCTGGCTAGACTGAACAGACCATGATACAACCAATCAAGATACAACCAATGAGGCCTCTGTGTGGGCAGGGCTTTCTGAGAATTCTGGGAACTCCTGTATTTTCTCTTTGAAGGGGGGAGACACTTCTCGCTCTCTCTGCTGACTCCCTGCGAGACATCGCTGAGAAGTCACATGGATCTCTCCTGATGCAGTCCTGGAAGCTGGAGACCCCTGCCAGCGCTGAGATGCTCAAAATGCCACTGGAGCCAAGGACTTTCCCCCCACAGGCACTTGATTGTCCCGTAGTCAGCATCATTGTATGTGTTTCATGAGTCTGAAGAGGACGTTTTAGATTGGTATCGGACATATGTGCTAATACTGAAAGTCTTGGACTGGGCTCGGTTGGGATGCTTTCTTAATGTTCAATTACCCTTTATATAAGTCTCTTTCTTATACACATATGTCATTCTATAGATTTGCTTTTCTAGTCCACTTGGACTAACACAGCAACTTTCCTGGCCTTTTTCTCTCCATTGGAATTTATTGTTTTCTTAAAATGTCTTCCTAAGAAGCTCCCAAGATCTTCCTTTGTGAAAAAAACCCATCAGAATTCCCCTTTGGGGATGCAAACAAGGGTTCCCAAAGCCTCCGGCGCTGACCTCTCTGTCCTGATTTCAACTGGTCCAGCAGATCCCACGGAAGCCACCGTCTTGATCAGACCTTTGAATTTTCCTCTGGAGATGAAGACACGTGTTCCACAGAGAAACCTTGTCTCCAGCCACCCGCGGAGGGCAGAGGCACGTTTAACCTGACACCGTAGTAGCTACCCCTTCAGGCTTTTGCAGATGTGGGCAGATTGATTTTAGATTCTCGCAGGAGGGATGAGGATGTGGGGAGTTCTCTCCTTGCCTGGGGAGTCATCTGTGTGGACCTGGAGGCGGGGCGCAGGGGTGGGCAGCTGGAGGGAGAAAGGGCACACACGCAGCTCTCACTCATGCTTTGGTTGGGTGGTTTGGCACCACGGAAAGACAGCCGCATCTCACTCCCTCTTTCCAAATCTTGGGCCAGTGTAGCCATTCGCTGTCGTGTCGCTGAGTGGGGTCTGACCCACTGTGATTCAGAGGGTCCCAGAAGAACTGCCCCATGGGACTTCTGGGGCTGTCATCTCAGTGGGAGCTGAGCCCTGGGGATGGGGGTGGGCTGGTTAAAGAGATCAGGCACTAACCAACCCCCCTCCGGCCACTTTGCAGGGGAAAGATGTACCGGTCTGCTTCCATAGAGACTACACCTTGGGTAAGGTGACCGGACCTCCCGCTTTTTAACAATTTCACAACATCCAATGGTGTTTTAAAATCCAAATAAATATAGTACAATACGGTCTTTTGCATTCTATGAACATTTTTATTGCTCCATATAGACCAAATTTTAAATCAAGGACAGCAGCCCCCCCCCTCCAGTCAGTGTGTCCCACTTAAAATCTGGTCACTTTAATGG
The DNA here is from genome assembly GCA_004026705.1 of Nesogale talazaci. NCBI lineage: Eukaryota > Metazoa > Chordata > Mammalia > Afrosoricida > Tenrecidae > Nesogale > Nesogale talazaci. Next base: position 35,819 of record PVJH01009595.1, read on the forward strand.
AGCCCTGAGGGGTACCTCTACCCTGTTTTGCGGGGTTTGTGAGAATTGGAACCCCAACAGGAGGGCAGCGAGACGAATCTCTACAGAGGTAGGTTGGGGTGGACCCCTACCAGCACCTTACCAGCGTGTCCCAGGGCTCCCAGATCCCAGGGATCTGCTTGGCAGATCCGAATTCACCGCTGGTGGGAAGAAGGCGGAGCGTCCTAAGCCTGTCAAGAGTTATAGACCGGGAAACCCACAGGGGGCCAGTTCGACCCCTGTTCCATGGGTCAGTATCCGCCTGACGGCAGTAATTGATACAGGAAACTCTAGCAGTAAAAACATCTGGGAAATGTGTTTGTTTGTTTGTTTTTTTTAACTCTCCAGCAGTGGGGTCTGCATGAACTTTCCTCACAGAGCCTGGTCTTCGTCCTGAGATGATACCTTTGATTGGGACTTGCAAAGGAGAAGGGGCATGTCCTCACGTCCTGGCCACTGCCCCCCCCCCACCCTCACAAGCTATGTCTATTGTGAAACTGCCACCGCCCCGAGAATGGAAACAAAAAAGACAAGCACACAGCAGAGAAAGAAGAAGAAAAGCCAAGAGGGCCGGTTACCAGAATGTGCTACATCGAAGGGTCCCATCGATGTCCAGGGTCAAGGGGGTGGCTTTGAGGACGAAGGTGCGCTTGACTGAATCAACCGTTCGCAGGTGCCTCACCAGCCTGTGGAAGGCGGGTGGGGAGAGAGGGAGACGGGAGCAGAGTTGGTGCGTTCGGGTCCAGGGGCCGGTGAAGATCACGGGCCGTCTGTCCGAAGAACAGATGAACCCAGCTGCTGCAGAACAAGCGTGCCCGCACACTCCTGAGAAGCAAAGGTGATGAGACTTCTGCTCAGGTGCTTTGGATATGTGGTCAAGAAAGTCCCTGGAAAAGGATGCGGCTGTGCCTGGTGAGAGGGAAAGGCAAACAGGAAGACAGATGGACTCCGCAGCTGCCACCGTGGGCGCTGGCACAGCCATGGTGGGCGTGGTGGGGGACCAGCAGTGCTTGTTGGCTCGACATAGGGTCCCTGTGAGTGTGAGCCAAACGACAAACATGCACAGCCACCCGTGTCAGTCGGTTTGTCCCGTGGTCGTGGTTTGTGAGTTGCTGGGACGTGAGAAGGGCATCGCTGGGGGGCGAGTGTCAGCAGGGCTTCCAGGGGAAGAAGCATGAGGAAGAAATGCGATGGTTTACCTTTGAACTTTTCACAGACTCTGTTGAGAGAGAGAGAGAGAGAGAGAGAGAGAGAGAGAGAGAGAGACACAGAGAAAGTGTGTTTCGTATCAAGAAGAAGCTTTTTATCAAGCAAACATCCCAACCCAGCCCAGAACAAGTCCCTAAGTCCAATACTAGTCCATAAGTCTGATACTGGTCCATACGTCCCTCTTCGGACTCACGCAGCCTCATGAAAACATGCAGAATGCAGGAAGAGGACAGGCTGTTGGGTGTGACTCCTGTGGACCCAATGGTGGTGGCTCTGACAACATTCGGAGTTAGCCGGCAGGAAGGTGCGGGCAGAAAAAGAGAGGCAGGGACCCTTGTTATGAGAAGGCCACGGCCACCAGGAGGCATCTTCAGGCGATTGACACGTTGAATACCACTATCTAGCTAATGTGTCTTCAAGTTAACCTGAAATTAAGTAACTACCACCGAGAGGCAGTTGGCTGGCATCCAGACACTCCAAGTATCTCACATCTAAATAAAGTCGCCTAAAAAGCCGAGCATCCGATCGGTTCATTCAAACAAGAGCCCTTGTGGGAAACTAAGACCTGGAAGAAGGTGTGCACCGTCTACATTCCCAGTCTGCCCTTTTCCTTCAGAAAGTTCTCTGCTCACATTTGGCTTGTGCTTCATTTTGTAAAGGGCCGGGGGGCTTTATTTTTGCCTCCACTGCTTCCATCTGTCTGGATGGACATGCATGGAAACGGATCCTGGCCCGCCTTCCAGCCAGGATCCTCCAACACCATTTGCTGCATAGCTGCATCTTCTTAGGGGTTTGTGAGCTTCCTCTCCCATAAATGAGAGGCACACACTGCTTAGAACTGTTGCGGAGATCTGTTTCCCCATTCTGCTGTCTGCTGGGGAAACCCTGCTGGTGTAGAGGGGACAGGTTAGGCCGCTAACGACAAGGTCAACAGTTCAACTCCACCCGTCGGTCCGAGGGAGAAAGATGAGGTGTTCTGCTCCCGTAATGAGGTACAGGCTCGGAAATCCACTAGGACAGCTCTGCTCTCTCCTATGGGTCACCGTGAGTCAGAAGTGACTGGAGGGAGGGAGGGGAGTCAAAGGGAGCTGATGTGAAGGTGTTCAAGAAGGAAGAGAAGGCCGAGCCTCGGTGGCATAAGTGGCTGAGTGCGGAACTGCGGCCCACGGGCTTGGTGGTTCACATCCAGCGGCGGCTCTCCAGGAGCAGCTCCCACGACCACCAGAGGACAGTGACGCCCAAGAAACAAAAAACAAAAAGAAGGAAGAGAAGGTTTTGAAACTGATTATGGTAACAATGGCTTGATGTGATTGAACTATGGAATGAGATGATGTCTGTATTAACTCCAAAACAATGATAAAACATGATCCATAAGCTCGTGAACGCCTTTCGGTATGAACGACTCAGACCTCCTTTGATAGCACTTGTAGATCTCGCACATCTCTTTGCGGGAGTGTGCGGTGTGTGCTTCACTGAAAAGGTGCCTGGAATCACTTTTCTCATCACACCTTGTCACTGGTAATGTAAAAGCAAAACAGAACAACACTAATAAAATAGCCCATGCAAATCAATTTCTGTGTGTGTCTATTTTGCAAATGGGTAGTGCAAACGGTTAACACTCACGGCTGCTGCAGCTGAGCCCTGGTGGCGCAGTGGTTGTGTGCAGGACTGCGGCCCACGGGGTTGGCGGTTCAAATCCAGCAGCAGCTCTCCAGGGGTGCTCCCACCAGGACAGTGATGCGAAAGGGGAAAAAAAAACCACCAAAAACACACTCACGGCTGCTGACAAGCTGGAGGCTCAAGGCTGGCCAGAGGTGGCACAGAAGAAAGGCCTGGAGACTGGAGAAAGGCCTGGTGACCCCCTGGGGTCACCCTGAATTGGAGATGACTGGACAACAGCTGGCTTTTCCTGGCTTCTTTGCACACGGGCTCGCTTTCATTGTTCAATCCAGCAGTTGTCTGTGTGGATCCCAGTTTTCCTGGATGTGTAATGATATGATTGCCACTGATAATAAGTTTTCCTTCCTCTTGCTATAGCTCCCTATCTTATCAATTTATCTACCTATTATTTCCCTCTCATATCGGATTGTTTGGACTAGACGTTCTGAGAACATTAGTCATAGAGTCACGGGCTTTCTTTTCTTGTGTCTGTTTTTCAGTTGGAGTGCCTCGGGATGTTTGCAAATTTAAAAGATGGATTCTTCCTCATTTGCTTTTTTTTCAGGGTGTGTGTGGGGGGGGGAGATCTGAAATCTCGGATTGCAGATCATGGTACAACCAACTTCTTGCGTGTATCATGTACGTATTTCACTTATGTTTGCCCTCCTCAAAGTAACCCTCTGTATGTGTTTAACATGGACCCTTCTTTTCTTAAGAAAACGATTTTATTGGCACACATTTTGCATATCATACAATTCAAGAGTTCAGTCATATGGAGGAGAATTGTATAATCACGTGGCTGCATTCATTTTAGAACACCCGCCCCCGTTAAATCAACTTTAAAATGAGCTGTGCACTGACATTCAGTTCTAGTCCTCCCTCCCCCTCTCGCCTTCATTTCTTATTCCTAAAATCCTCTTTCCCTCCCTATCATCCACTCACCCCCCTGCATCCCCCAGAAGCCGTTGTGTAGCTTGTTATCACTAAGCATCCACTCCTCCTGCACATGGCAGAGTGGGGAACCCCACGGAAACAATAAAGAGGCAAAATCAAAATAAGGTGGGAAGAATAAAATGCTTATAAAATAAAAAAGAAAAAAAATTACAAATAATGAGTAACAAAGAAAAGACCCCGATCGACCTTCAAAAAGCCAGGTGAAAAGTTCCTGTCATGGAACAAGTAAGAGATATTTGCACCCAGAACAAATTCAGGTCAGCTCTACAGGGAGGTCAACTAGGCAAGTACTGAGTTCGGTCCAGTAGAATCAAGATGACAATGGTCTCTGCCTGATCGTAAGGCTGTTGGAGACTCTTCTGGATGACTAGAACAGGTCTACCAGCAGCTCAGCCTGACTAGCTACTCTGCAGATGAGTTTGGGGCTCCCACTGTTCCCCATAGCCTTCTACAAATTGAGTGGCCTTAACTTTAGCTCTGATACTTTTCCATGCGCCATATTATAATTTTGTAATTGTCATCATTGGATCACACAAGCCGGGGAGCTTCTCCCGTGTGGACTTAGTTGACCCCTCACTTAGCTCTTTGATTGAATATGACACTATTCCGATGGCTAGTCGGGCACCATCTACTTTATTCACCGCTCTTTGCTGCAGCACCCTCCTCTCCAGTGATCATTTCATGAAGGGCAGCATGGAGCAGGGCCGTGTTGTCAGAACCAGCTGCCCTTGAACTGGGGCTAGAGTTAAGTAGGAGCCCAGACTCCATCTGCTGTGCCTGGGGTTGACATGTCTCAGATTAACTTTGATCATCATAATATGAAAAATCCACAGCCCTGGAAGGCCAATGACACCAATAGCCAAACAGCAACCAAACAAACAGGACACACACACGCAAAAATAAGAAAGGAAACAAAGAAACAAAAGCAGGCTATGAGCAAGAAAGCCAAAACCCATATAGACAAGGAAGCTCGGCATGGTACCCCCTCACAGTTAATAGTTTAGGAGTGAGCCTGAGTCCCACATTAGACTAATAAAGTGTGAAGGGATGTCAGCATGGAGCTAGTGCAAAAGGAATATTTCATCTCAAAACAGCACATGACCCTGAGGACAAATGTGTGCATAAGCAAATGTGGTGAAGAAAGCTGATAGTGCCCGGCTACCAAAAGATATAGCATCTGGGGACTTAAAGGCTTGAGTAAACAAGCGGTCATTTAGCTCAGAAGCAATAAAGCCCACACGGAAGAAGCACACCAGCCTGTGTGATCATGAGGTGGTGAAGGGATCCGGTGTCAGGCATCAATGAGCTAAAAATATATTATTATTAATGAGGGGGAGTACAGATTGGGGACCCAAAGCCCATCAATAGGTGAAGTGACATCCTCTTGCAGAGGGGTTACAAGGAGGAGATGAGCCAGTTAAGATACAGGGTAGTAGCAATGAAATATGCAACCTTCCTCTAGTTTCCATGCTGCCTCCCACCCACTATCATGACCACATAAATCCAGCTAGACCAGGAGATGTACAGTGAAATTGGAAATATGGGAAACTTAGGATAGATGATCCATCAAGACTAGCAATAGGAGTGGTAACACCAGGGAGGAGGGATGGAGGAATAGAAAGGGAGAACCAACTTCAGGGATCTACACGTAGCCTCCTCTCTGGGGCATGGACAACAGGGAAGTGAGTATTGGGACACACTGTACAGTGTACAGGATGAAAAATAATTTGAAAATTACTAAGGGTTCAAGGGGAAGTGGGGGAGGACGGGTAATATAGGGAGCTGGTAACGGGGACCTGGAGGGAGGGAGAATGTTTTGAGAGTGATGATGGCAATGGGTGTGTAAAAGTGGCCTGCATACAACTGATGTTGTTAGGGATTGTGATGGGAGTTGTATGGACCCCCCAATAAAATGATTCATTAAAAAAGGGGGGGGAGGTTTTTTGTTTTTTGGGTTTTTAAGAGGAGCTTGTACCAAGGGCTCAAGTAGAAAGTGTTTGGAAATGTATGTGGCAACATGTATGCAAATGTGCTTGATACAAATGATGTACTGAATGCTATAGTAGCTGTAAGAGCCCCCAATAAAATAAAATAAAAAACCAGCACATGAGGAGAGGCAACCCTTTTTGTCCAGGGAATATTGCTGTGTCTGAACATAATTCCCAGACTATCATGACCCCAGGCATCTTCTAACCATGGAAGCCTCAGCCAAAGCCCCAGAGACACTGAAGATAAAAGGCTTTGAACAAGAGTGCTATTTTGCTAGTTTGTGTTTTGATTTGCATAAGTGTGACTGGTAATGCACCACATTCAGTAGCTTCCTTTTTTTTTCACGAAACACAATGTTCTTAGGATCCTCCATGTTGCTATATCGTGCCTGTTGAACTGGACTTCTCTAACAGGTGCTTAATCCATAGATGTGACCGCTACCTTGGGTCCTCTCAGCCACCTACACTGAGCCCCTGTCTGCAGACTACAGCCTTCATACGTGCCCTTAGGGAGCCAGCGGGGGATGTTCTGTGAAACATAAAGCTAGAAGTGCAATTTCTAGGTCCTGGAAATACAGGCGCCCGATTTTCATTCTCCTTATTTATTATTGCGGCTCATACCTGGGTAACAGAACATTTGTCGTTTCCACAACCTTCCTACATACAGTTCAGCCACATGGCACACCTGTTCAGCATGTCATACAGCCAACCCTATTGATCATCTTCACATTGTTCCATCACCTTTCACAGAAGCCCAGGGTCCCCAAACAGACACCGGTTTTGACTGATACAGTCTGACCGTTCATGGGAATGGCTGCCGCCTGGTCTAAACAACCCACTGCATCCCAGAGATGCACGGAGGTCCCTGTGTATCCTCCAGCACTCAGCAACATATCAAAGCAATACATGATCCCCGCTAAAAACAGACTCAGACATTCCAGGTGACCTATCCCTACTTCCATGAAATGATATGCAATAAATGACAGTTTTGGGCTTTCCAGTGGTTGCTTTGATCCATTAAATGATACCGTGAATGTTGCGTAAGAGAAATGACCACCGACCTGGGAAAAGAACTGTCTTTCTAGGCCCATGTAAACATTTTCCCATGAAGATTGCCTTTGTCCTTCCACTATGACAGAAAGATTAGCACATTTCCAGGCAGATCAGTTAAGAGAATTTATAAAGGCCAGATCAACCTTACTGGAAGTACTAAAAGGAGTTGGGGGTGTGTGTGACAGGGGGCCCAGAGCAGCAGACAGTGACCTAAGATGGACACATATGACAATCCAAATGTGGATGTCTTTACGGAACCCTATGAAAGTGGCCCCACGCTTTAGTTTGAAACTATAGTCAAGAGAAATTGAGTCCATAATAAAAATTCAACCATCAGGTAAGGTTCACTCAGGCAAAAGATTACACCAAAGTACATATAGCTATGTCCTCCAGAGAGTATCAGCAGCGAGTGGGTCATTTCACCAGAACAAGGAAGCAAGTGATCATTTCTGGCTGGCTTAGGCAAGTTGCTATTGAAACAAGGTCATGATCTTGTTGGTTCTTGAATTCGGGAGCGAGAATCCCCGTGATTAAGGAGAGAGGTCAGGTTTCCGGGAAAGCTGGGCCTACGTTTTGGCAAAGACAACCCTCAGAGGCCTTCATTCCCAGCAGGACCCCCAGCGCCGTGTTGTCCACGTGTCTCCGTTTTCATTTCCTCTCTCAGGATTCACGTGGCGTGCTACAGAGCCGTTCCCGACCCCCAGTACATCGCTGATCTCCCAGGACCCAGGCTCTTGGGTCACACACCCTGCCACGTCAGTGTAGACCTTGTCAGAAAGAGCAGGGGCAGAAAACCTCATCGTACGCCATGGTGGGTTTGAACTTCTGACGCAGTGAGCAGCCCCATGTATACCCCGCCTCGAGGCACTGGGACTCTGGGTCTCCTGCACGGGATGGCTAAATCCTTTCACGGTCTTTCAGCGTCAGTCGATCACTTAGTGTTATGAAAGACGGTGTAGAGGATGAAGCCCTGAGAAGACGGTCAAAAGCAAAAAAACAATCCCATGTCGCACTTTAGCTGTTTCTGAATGGCTTACAGGGTGAAACTTTTGAAAGAATAACCAGTATTTCAGGACGCATAGAGATGAAATGAGATTCAGATGTCAGCGTCTGTCAAATACAACCGTGCTCACTCCTTGACTGCTGTGGAGGATTCTGTTGGTGCTCCGGCTGCAGGCCTGAGCAGCTGCACCAGAGATGGCGTGTGGCCCAAAGCTGAAAACGTTTCTTGCCTGATCTGTCACTGAAAGGCAAATAAACAAAGCAGAAAAGCTCGTCAAGCCCTGAAGCCAAGGATTATATCAATGGAAGTGTAGGGAGAACTCACTTGTGGAGAGGAGCCCTGGTGGGTGGTGGAGTCGTGGTGAGGCACTGGGCTGCCAAGCACAAAGTCAGCTGTTCGAAACCACCAGCTGCTCCACTGGAGTGAGATGAGGCTCTTCACCCCTATAAAAAGTGATGGTCTCAGAAACCCACAGGGGTAATTCTACTCTGTCCTATAGGGTCGCTGTGATTCAGGATTTGGGTGGCAGTGAGTTTTTGTGAGTTAATTGGAAGAACATGCTGTCCTTCTCCAGCTAGGGTGACATGGCAGGCAGCATGGGGGGGGGGCTGAGGAAGACATAGGAGGGCCTCTGAGTGACCTGCGGAAAATCAGGGAAGGCTTCGTGGACATGGTGATTATCTAGAGGGTGAGAAGGAGCGGACTCGTTGAAGGCGGGGAGGCTGGGAGCCGTGACAGAATGTTCTAGGCAAAGAGGACAACATGTCCATTGTTAGAGGAACTGGGCAATGCTGGCTTCACCATTTGCATTCGAGGTTGACTTACAGTGAAACTGCGTTTAGTTTGCATAGGGAGGAACAATGTCTTGGCTAGTTTAGGGCTCCAAGGGTGGGGGGGAGGTCTAAGGAAGGATATGGAAGCTTCATCATTCATTTGTGAACCCATTCACCCACCCAGTCCATGTGTGCATTGACTGACAGCCTTCTCAGAGATGAGCACGGGGCCACGTTCTGAAGATTCAGAGGAAACCACAAGGTCAGTGCTGTCCAGAAGAGGGCCTGGTCCAGCAAGGAAGGCAGGCAGAAACATAACTTTCCAAGGGTGACAGTTACACCATCTCCGATCAATTTGAGCAAAGGGGTGGAGTCTAGCCTGTCAATCAGGTCATAGTCAATAATGCCTCTGTGCAGGCATGGCCTTCTCAAGAGGATTCTGGGAATGTCTGTCTTTCTCCCTGGAAGGGGTACACACACTCTCTCTTTACATTCCTGTTGACAAGTCACATGAAACTATTTTGATGGCAGCCAGAGCCCTGGAGCTGGAGGAGCCAGCGCCTAGATGCTTTTACGGCCACTGGATCCACAAGACTTTCCACCTACCGGCCTGTGGTCTTCCTGCACTCGACATCATTGCATGTGTTGCATGAGTCAGAAGAGGAATTTACAGACCTGCATTGGACAGATGGGCTAAGATCGGACTTATGGACTTGATCTGGACTGGGCTGGGGTGTTTCATTGATACATAAGTGCTTCTTTCTCTCTTTCACACACCTATATGAGTGTCTCTGGATTCGTTGCTTAATCAACCCAGTCTAACACGCTGCACCAAGCCTGGAACTACATACCTGCAGGGAGTGCTAGCCACCTGAGATTATCATGCTGTGCTATTATTGCTGAAACTGACAGTGGCCTCACTAGAATTGCTGCCACCCAAGGAGATATCTCAGGGGGCCATCCCACCCCCTTCTCCAGAGAAGACCTCGTGCATGGCCTGGCACCCCATTACATGGCCCTGCCCCAGCAGCAACTCCATGATTCTTCGCCATTCTCGTTAGTCAAGGTGGAGTTCCTTCTCTGCCCACCGTCACCCTGGCAGGCGGGTGACTGGGGAGGGAGGGTGAGCTGGAAGGTTGTGGGGGCAACGACAAGCTGCAGCACTCGGTGACCAGTGGCATGAAAGCAGTCCCGAGTCCTGAGCCCTGTGGTGCTGGCCCACCCCCCCACGGGGGCCATCGCAGCCATGCTCATGGGGGTCTTTTTGCACCCCTTCTGACAGTGCCAGGGGTGCGGCCCGAACTCCCTGCCCTTCTCTAGGGATGGCGTGGCAAACCTGTGACTCTCCAGGGGGGTGGATTTGTCCTTGGGGACTTTGGCAGTGTCTGGAGACATTGGGGTTGCCACGACAACGGTCATCTCGTGAACAGAAGCAAGAGTTGATGCCAAAACATCCGACCATGCCCAGCGCAGCCCTACAGCCAAGGGTCAAAATGTCACTAGAATGGAGGTGGAAACCCCCGGGTCAGCCACTGGTGACTAAGCACGGGGACTGTTTTTCTTTACTGATAAAGGAGAGTGTGAGGGCTTGGTCCGGACCATGGAGAATGAATGAGCCAGTGGCCATCTTAGGGCCCAAGGGAGAGGCTTGAGGGGAGCTCTTCCAGCTGGCCTTCCTGTTTGGCATGGAGCATGACCTGTGAAAGAGCTGCGGGCCCTGGGGGACTGAGAAGTGGAGGGTGTGGCTTTGAACTGGCCCATGAGAAATACTGTCTCCGGAGTCATTTCTGATCCTGAATTGTAGACCTTGACATCTCCAGTCAACCCTCTAATCCTGAGCAGGGTGTGTATGTTCGTGTGGCCGTGACTGTGGGTGACCACAGCCGGCAGAGAACTGGAGCGTGCCGGGGGCAGGAAGGAGAGATGTCAACTACGTGCCATGAGCATCTGCTCCGGGCTCCTAGGCTCACCTTAGTCCTCTTTGCTCTTAGGGACGGGCAATAGAGAAGTGGGTGAAGGGAGACGTTAGACAGGGCAAGACATGACAAAATAATAATACCTTTTTTTTTTAAGAACCTTCTGCTTTTTTTTTGTTTTGTTTTTGCATCACTGCCCTTTAGTGGGACTGGGAGGCCCAGCCTTGCTCCTGGAGAGCTGCTGCTGGATTTGAACCGCCAACCCTGTGGGCCGCAGTCCCACACTCAACCACTAGGCTACCAGAACTCAGTGGAACCCTCTGCTTTTTTAGAGCAGATTGCCGCTCTATGCCTGCCAGGGGAGGAGGCCCTCCTCCTGCCCCACCTCCTCGACCCTTTTCTCCTAGACATCCTCCCCCCCTTAAATAAAGAACCTCGAAAGAGAATCTGGCCTTTCTGGTTTGTTCTGCAAACGGGGGGTGCAGGCAGGTGGTCTTTAGAGGTGGGTGAGTGGAGAGCAGTTGGGGCTTGGCGGGTGGGGGGGCAGGGGGGAGGCTGGGAGTAGTCAGGAGGGGCAAAAAGGTCTTGGCTTTCTGAGGCTAGCCTTGGGGCCCCCTGACACAAGTCCTGCTCAGCAGATCACCATTGGGAAACTACTAATGCTTTTTACATTTTCAAGGGTTCATGAGGGGCTGGGGAGGGAGGGGAAAAATGAACTGATACCAAGGGCTCCAATAATAGAAATGTTTTGAGAATGATGACGTCAACACAAGTACAAATGTGACTGACACAATGGATGGATGCATGCATTGAGATAAGAGTTGGATGAGCCCCCCCCCCCCAAATAAAAGATTGACCTTAGGGAACAGTTCTCCTTTGTGCTGTGAGTGTGGCCTGAGCGCTGTGTGGCCGTGAGTGTGGCCTGAGCACTGTGTGGCCGTGAGTGTGGCCTGAGCGCTGTGTGGCCGTGAGTGTGGCCTGAGCGCTGTGTGGCCGTGAGTGTGGCCTGAGCGCTGTGTGGCCGTGAGTGTGGCCTGAGCGCTGTGTGACCCCCTCTTTCTCTCACAGAGCAGCCAGCTGGCTGGACTAACTCACCCTTCACACAGCAATGGATCACTTCTCTGCTGCTTCTCTCTGCATATAACATGCCCCCCCCAAAAAAACAGCCAACCCAGAACAAAAAATCATATCATTGTGAATGAGGAAGAGTATGGAGTGGAGCCCCCAAAGCCCATCTGAAGGCCACTGGACTTTCCCTTACAGAAGGGTCATGGGGAGGAGATAAGCCAGTCAGGGTGCAGTGTAGCACTGATGAAACATAGAACCTTCCTCTAGTTCTTTAATGCTACACACACACACACACACACACACACACACACACTATTATGACCCCTTACAAATCTGGCTAGACCAGAGCATGTACAGGTAAGCGATGGAAACACATGGAGTCCAGGACAGATAAAGCCCTCAGGAACAATATTGAGAGTAGCCACAACAGGAGGGGAAGGGGAAGGTGGGGGGAAGAAAGAGGGAACCGTTCACAATGACCTATCTATAACCCCTCCCAGGGAGGTGAGCAACAGAAAAATGGGTAAAGGGAGACATCAGTCAGTATAAGACATGAAAAAATAATAATAATAATTTATAAATTATCAGGAGTTCCTGAGGGAGGGGGGTGGGAGAGGGAAAATGTTTGAAAAATGATGTTGGCAACAAAAGTACAAATGTGCTTGACACGATGGACGGATGGATGAATTGTGAAAGAGTTGTTTGAGTTTTATTTATTAAAATAAAAATATAAAGAAAACAATAACAACAACAAAATCCCAAACAAACAAAAACCAGACTCACTGCTATGGAGTAGATGCTGACTCCCAGGGAACCCTACAGGGCAGAATAGATTTGTCCCAAGTGGATTTCTGAGACTGTAACATTTTTTTTCTGGAATTAGAAAGCTTCCTCTCTCCCCTACAGAGGGGGCTGCTAATTTCAAACTGTTGACTTTACAGTCAGCAGCCCAACGTGAAGCCATTATGCCACCAGGGCTCCGCCACCTGATACACTGTAGTCATTGAATAAATCACTGTCATAGTGCCTGCTGGGGCAAATGGTGACCCTGATAGCTGCTGAGAGAAAGATGGGCAGTTCGAGTCCACCCCAGGGCTGTCCCAGGAGCGAGCCCCAGGGCTGTGGAAACCATCGAAAGGCTGTTGGAGCAGAGTCCTCTGATGCACCCGGGGTCTCCAGGGATCAGAAGCAATTTTTTAAACTAATGAATTTAAAATTTTTATCTGGGGCTCGTACAAATCCCATCACAATCCATCCATCCTATGCAAAGCACATTTGTACACTTGTTGTCATCATCATTGCCAAAACATTTTCTTTCCGCTTAAGCCCCTGGTATCCACTCCTCATCTTCCCCTCCCCTCCCCTTCCCCTATGAATCCTGAATAACTTTTAAATTATTATTATTTTTTCATATCCTACACTGTCCGATGTGTCCCTTCACCCACTCCCCTGTTGTCTGTTCCCCAGGGAGGAGGTTATATGTAGATCCTTATAATCAATTCCCCCTTTCTACTCCACCTCCCCTCCACCCTCCCGGTATCACCACTCTCACCCCTGATCCTGAAGGGATCATCTGTCCTGGATTCCCCATGTTTCTGGTTCCTATCTGTACCAGTGTACACCCTCTGGTCTGACTGGATTTGTAAGGTAGAATTGGGATCATGATGGGGGGGGGCGGGGGGAGGAAGTGTTTAAGAACTAGAGGAAAGTGGCATATTTCATCGTTGCTACACTGCACCCTGACTGGCTGGTCTCCTCCCTGAGACCCTTCTATAAAGGGAATCAGAATCAATTTGATGGCAACTGTGGATGTTTGGTGGGTCAGTAGCGATGTCCATGGGGAAGTAAGGGGCTGAGCTTGCCCTACAGCCCACACAGTCTCATCCCAAAGCTGTGCCTCTCCTCCTCCATCCTGCTGGTCCTCCAAATTATCCTAAAAGGGGATCCAGGAATCCCCTGGAGGCCATGGGAGGACCAGGAAGGTCAGAAGTGGAATCAGGGAAGAGTGGGTAGAAATGTCAATGAATAGAATCCTCTGGACACAAGATGCCCACTTTTCCATTTCATATCTCAACCTAAAGAATATTCTGGCACTCTCTTCTTGCCGGTGGACTTTGGCCTGAGTCCTGCCCAGGCATGGAAAAGGGTGTGACCACAGTCTTGGAAGAAAGGGAAGGAGGAGGGCAGGAGTTTCCCCAGGGCACTCAGACATGGGGTGCGGACTGGGTCCTGCCCTCAGTTCCAGGCAGGGGGTGTGTTCAAGCCCGTTCTTTGCTCCCCGAGTCACCAAGGCACATGCTCTATTTTCATAATGTAAATCTTAATGCCATTACGCAGCTGATTTCAAGGAAAGAAACGCCAAATTCCGCGAATGCTCCTCACGGAAATTCTTCTCTTCTGAAATATTTCTGCACGACACCTCCTCTTTCTATCAGCCCCTCTTGACTTGGGGGGCCCTTCACTTTAACATGAAGTCCTTGAGTGGCGCAAACTTATGAGGGCTCAATTACGAACAGGAAGGTTGGAGGTTCAAGTCCAGCCAGAGGTGCCTCGGATGAAAGGCCTGGCGAATTGCTTCTGGAAAATAGGTTGTTAGAAATGTTACAGACCCATGTCTCCCCGGAGTCTCTCACTGCAAGTCAGAGTTGATTGGACAGGGCAGCGAGTTTGGGTTTGTTTGCTTGTTCTTTCAGTTTCACTCAAGACCAACGTGCATCTTCTGCATTCCCTCGTTTCATACCGAGAACGTGCAGGAGCGTGGAGAGCCTTTCTGAACAAATGAATGCATGCATTCCCAGAATAAAAAAGCTCTCTCTGTCTTGTGTGCCCATATGCTTTGTCTTCAAGTCTCTTCTGACCCATAGTCACCCTAGAGAACCTGCCCTGTAAGGAGTTCAATGAACCTGCCCTGTAAGGAGTTCAATGAACCTGCCGTGTAAGGAGTTCAATGTTATTTGTCATTATGGAAGCAGACTGCCACGCTCTTTCTGCCGGGAGTGGCAGGTGGCTTAGAGCCGCCCATCTTTTGGTGAGCACCTGAGTGCTTTAACCAAAGTGCCTTTGGGGCCTCTTTTTCATAATGATGAGCATCTATCCGAGGAGTTCAAAATTTCCGCCTATTGTAAATAGTTGAGAAGCAGCTTTAAGATCCTGGAATCAAGACAAATGGATACAGAGGCAAACAGAGTAGGAGAAACGATGGTACCCAGCTAACAAATGATTGAAGGCCTGGAGTCTCAAAGGCTTGAAGATAATCGAGTCACCATTCAGTGCAGAAACAGCCACGTCCACATAGAAGAAGCACACCAGCATGCGTGATCAAGAGGGGCCGAAGGGAGCAGATATCGAGCACCAAAGAACAAGAATCACATCATTACAGAGGAGGAGGAGAGCAGGGTGGGGACCTAAGGCCCACTGGTGGGGCCTCCCCCGACAGTCAAGGCCCCGAGCTAGCCCACTTCCCCAAGGAGGTGCCTTCGGGAGCCTCGCTCCCGGGAAGGTCTTCGAGAGGAGCAGACATCCTCGAGCAGGGATGATGGCACGGCCATGCACACTTTGTTCCAGCGGTGTGCCTGGGGGATCGGTAAGACCAGCGCGTCAGGTGCCGGTGGAGTTGGGGTTTGCCCTTGGCAAGCGATCCTTCTGGAAATCGAGGCCTATGGTGGGGAGGCAGACCTGCCCGGTGAGCCATCTTCACACACTCCTCAATCCTGCAATGCTCTTCCAGGCACAGGCCCGTGATCGTGCAGGGCAGCATGGCTCCGTGGGGCCCGAGGACTGACTGAGCAGCAGGACGTCCTCGTCGTTAGACATGTGCTTCAAGTTCTTCAAGATGGGACACTGGCCAGAGGGGTTGGGGGGACGTGGACGCTCCTTGGGAGTGTCTGTGCTGTGGCCTTCCATTGGGATGGTCTTCCCGTGCTGGATCTCTACCACTTCCTGGAACCTGTCAGCCAGAGGTCAGCCCAGCCTGTGGTCGCCGGCCCGCTAGGAACCCCTGCAGCAGCCACCCACAGATGGACACCAGCACATTGAAGGCTGCCATCTTGAAAACCCCTCTTCCTCTTCCCCTGGTGGTAGGTACAGCGGGAAGTGAGCAGTTTGAAACCACCAGTTAGTTGCTCCATGGGGGAAAAATGAGGCTTTCTGCTTACGTAACGAGGTACAATCTTGACCTTAGTCACTGAGCTGCCACCCGCAGAGGACTCAGCAGCCTTCCCTTCAGGCCCCCTCACTTCTCGCACTCTGTCCCCCCGGCCTGCCTTCCCCAGCTGCCACCTTCCACGGGCCATTTCCAGGGAGGAAAAGGAATCGTATCATAAGCGATTCCACTCCAGTCTTCCAACCCCTTTGCCGATGCAAGTCAGGCTGATGACCTGGTGGCTGCAGACACCGAGGATTATAGCCATGTAAGAATTCAACATCGAGGCCTGAGCCCCGGAGGCCTAGTGGTTGTATGCGGGACTGTGGCCCACAGGGTTGGCAGTTCAAATCCAGCAGCAGCCCTCCAGGATCAAGGCTGGGCTTCCCACTGCCACCAGGGTAGTGATGTTCCCCCCCTAAAAAAAAAAAGAATTCAACAACGTTGGGGGAGGGGGAGTGTGGAGAGAGGGGGGATATGGGGAGCTGATACCGGGGTCCTAAGTGGAAGGATGATGCTTCGAGAATGATGATGGCAACAAATGTGCAAAAGTGGACTGCAGACAATCGATGGAGGTATTGATTAAGGTAAGAGTTACATGAGCCCTCAATAAAATGATTTAAAAAAAAAACCCAAAAAACATTTTCCCTGTGACTATTATACAGGATTCACCATAAAGTTTATTTTGTAAGGTGGATACGTGTAAAAGTCAAATACTTTAAAATGTAAAACAAAACGATATGTACTTTCAAAATAATTACATCTTTACTTAATGGCAATTTAAAGCAGAATTTGGTAGTACGTAATTCTCTCATGAGGCTATTATACTTACATTTAGTTATCAAAGTAGTCTATTAAAATATATTTCTATCGCTAACATTGACTTGCTTAAAAATCATAAGAAATAACAAAACAAGGTATCTAATGTGCACTTTTGTCAGACATTATAATCAAAGATAAAATAACAGATAAGATCTCTCTCACTAGACCAATCGAGAGTAATTATACTTTGAAGATAAGACAATACTAGGATGTAACAAGTTAAAATAGTATAATAAAGATATTTTCTATGATTAAAACAAAAAAAGAATTCAACAGCGCAATGGCAAGAAGACCCTTACCATTGTCCAAGGGATTGCTGATGATCAGGACAAAAAAGAAACTAGTGAAGGGGTTTAAGAAGATATTTGTGGATTAGGGTGATATACAATAAAAAGAAAGAAAGAAAAAATGTATTAAAGAAGAAATCTGTCTGCAATGGAACGATGAGAGAGCATCCAGACTATGGAGAAGAAATTCAACTGCAGGGTGGCCAGCGCACGCACACAGCCCAGTTCCTTGTGGCTGTTGGACTGGCTGAGGAAGCAGCTGAAGGTTCGTGAGTTTTAAATGCTTGTGACGTGCATGGAAGCTTAAGTGAGGATTTCCTTGCATCGAGTAGAAAAATCCCTCCTTAAAAACTTAAAATCTCGTCACAAACTTAAAATCTCACAGCTTGTATGATGCAACCATGTGGGGGTCCACTTTTAACGTGGACTGGCGTGACTCCTTCATGCAATACACTGAAAAGAACCAGGCCGTCTAGTCTTGAAGCCCCTCAGTGAAACAGAGGGGCGCCTGGCAGTGCCCAGTCTGACAAGAAACAGTAGCATCATGTTTCAGCCAAGCTCAGAGCCCCACATCCTCAGAGGGCTCTGCCTGGCCAGAAACTCCCCCGCCCGAAGAGAATGGCATCCAGCACCTGGAACGCCAGCCCCCGTGGGGAGCAGAGAATAAAGCAGCTGTACACTAGCAGGACGCTTTGGTAGCAAGAGAAAGATGCCCTTGTGTTACAGTCACCCTGTCAGGGGTCAGACCTTCTTAGGAGATCAGCCCCTTCCTCTGGCAAGGTGATAGGGCTTTGGGCTTTTCCACCAAGGTCTTGGTTCTTTGTGAACAGACATACCCTGGCTAAGGGGTGTCCAAGGATCACCAGCATGTGAGGCCAATCTTCTATCTCACAGTTAAACTTTGGGCAAGGGAACTCATTTCCAGCAGACGTAACCCACGATAGCACTTATCACTTCGTAGCAACCGCTGCCCGATGCCATGTGAAGTAGCAACTGGTTTCCTCCCCCTCCTTCGATTTTTACGTTATGTAATGTATTTAAGCAAAGCTTGTGTGCAGAAGAAACAAAACCAAATGCGTTACCGTCTCAGAAACCCACAAGGACAGTTCCACCCTGTCCTGTAGGGTCACGAGGCATCGGCGAAGGACTCCATGGCCGGGAGTTCAGTTTGGAGGCTTTTGGTCTCTCTCGAAGGATGTCCAAGGCATGTCTGTGCCCTGCGGCCTCCGGGAGGGCTGGGCTGGGCTCCTGGTCACTTCTGAGCAAGAGCACTGGCAACGTGAAGAGGCCCAAAGGAAGCTATTTAGATGCAGTACAGAAATTGATTGCATGTTTCGTGTGAAGCTCAGGTCATCGACTCTCAAGTCTGTGCCGAGATCGGATGACCCCTGTGAAAGGGGTGTTCGAAGCCTACAGGGGTCGTGACCCACAGGTTGAGAACCGCTGCAGTCGGGGCATTCAATCCATGTTTTCTTTATAAGCACCAGCTCGCTGGGAGCTAGCCATCACCCTCTGAAAGGTGTTTCCCTTAAAATGTTCATTTTTTCAAAGTGGCTCAGAGAGGTCGCGTAGCCGGCACGTGGTTTCGGACCTGGATCCCAAAGCTTCCCCTAGTTACTCTGCATGGTCTCAAGTCCATTAGCCATGGAACCAACCTTTGTTTGCCTTTCGTTTTGTTTACCTAGAACTCGCTGCTCTCTCCTGATTACAAAAATAGGTTCTCCATAAATAAAAACGTGGAAACTATAAAACAAATAAACAAACCCCCCCCAGGCCCCCCACTCCACCCCCGGCACACACACAAATTCACAGGCTTCAAGTTGATTCTAAGTCATAGCTGTCTGATAGGACAGAGTAGAAATGGGTTTGCAGTGGGTTCTGAGACTGTAAATCTTTCTTTTTTTTGTCGCATCACTACCCTGGTGGGAGTGGGAAGCCCAGCCTTGCTCCTGGAGGGCCGCTGCTGGATTTGTACTGTCCATCCTGTGGGCCGCAGTCCCACACACAATCCCTAGGCCACCAGGGCTCTGCCGAAGCTGTAACTCTTTATGGGAGTAGAAAGTCTCTTCTTTCTCCAGCAGAGAGACTGGTAGATTTGAACCACCCATCGTGGGGTTAGGATGCCAAGCACACAACCCGCTGTGCCACCAGAACTCCCTGCAGACACTACGACGACACCACCACCACCAAACCAAACTCGCTGCTGTCAAGTCGATGCCAACTCAGAGAGATCCTGTAGGATAGGGCAGAACTGCCCCTGTGGGTTTCTGAGACTGTCAACTCCTTTTAGGAAACGAAAGTCATCGACTTCTTAAAATGCTCTCTCAAGATCCGTGGTGACTGTCCACGAGCACTGTCCACTGTCCAGGAGCAGTGGGATTTGGAAAGCATGCCCACTAACAGCTAAATGTGCCCATGAACAGCTCTTCCTTCTGCTTTGGTCCCTGGGTGGGAGAAGGTATGTGTGCCAGCCATGGCTTCTCTTTCTAGATCAGGGGTCCTCAAACTACGGCCCGCGGGCCACATGTGGCCCGTGGAGGACATTAATTCGGGTGTTTTTGCTGCTGCCGCTGACCTGCTTAGCAGCCGACTCATCCTGGGCCCGCAGTGAATTTGTTCATAGTTTTTTTCTGCCGTCGTTTTTTGTTTTTTTTTAAACTATAGTCCGGCCCTCCAGCGGTCTGAGGCACAGTGAACTGACCCCTTGTTTAAAAAGTTTGAGGACCCCTGTTCTAGATTCTTCCCTGCCTCGGATGTGGGGTGAGAACTGGGGGAGGGCAGTGGAGGTACAACAGTGCAGCACAGTCTGGGCAGCCTCCCTCCCTCCCTCCCTTTACCTTTATTTCCCATAGCTTGGCTTGTTTACAATTCTACAGACTGGCCTTCCTGCCCTTAGCCAGACCTGAGGTGAGTTTCTTGTCGGGGTTGAGTGCAATAAGGAAGTTGTCGAGTGAAACTGGGTGTTTTCTTTTTTTTTTTTTTCTCCCAGGGAAGCTGAGCTAAGCCTGGTATCGCTGGAGAAGCGGGAAGCAGCTGTGGGTCCGGGCATAGCAGGTGGAGGCGGGTGGGCTCTCCGGATTGGCTGTCCATGAGCTCAGCTCCCGGGAGATAGATGGGGTATATATACACGACTCAAGGCATCTTCTGAGACACTTGGCCCGGACAGCAGCAACAGCTACTTCTTCTTCCTGGATAGCCGGACCTGACCTCTTACCCAACATCCTTTCTGGCCACTGTGGTGCCACCGGATCCAGTGCCCCCTGACCAGGTGAGTCTGCGACTGGAGTGGCTTTCATGGAACAAGGGCGGTTGAACCACACCCCCTCCTTTGGAAGCCGTTGGGGAGGTCTTGGGTGGATCCTGAAAGGTAGCCCCGAGGGTGTGGTAGTGACACCTATGCTTTGGGCTGCCAACCACAAGGTTGGCAGTGTGAAACCACGAACCCCTCCCGGGGAGGAAGATGAGACTTTCTACTCCCACCAAGAACCCCACCAAGGCAGTTCTCCCCTGTTCTAGAATAGTCTCCATTAGCAGTGAGTTTGGTTTTAGAAAGAGATTTGGGGGTAGACCCAAGACCCCCCACATCTAGCCTCAAGTCTGCGTCTAACGTGTGGAGACGTCTCAGGTCTGGGTTTCTTCATCTCTGCGGTTCTCAAGCCTCCTCATGCCTCGACCCCGCCCCCCCACCATCACATTGTTTTCCTTGCTACTGTCATTTTGTTACTGTGATGAATTGTCATGGAAATATCTGATAGGCAGGATACATGTTCATCGTTACAAACTGGACCTAATTAAAGCAGAGTGATTAGCCGCAAAAGCAATCTGTAATGATATATGGTGAACTATCTCTTTCTAATGGCAAATCAATGAGATACTGTCCTGAAGCATGCTGTCGCCTGGGTTACAGTCTTCACACTGGGTCCTCGTGGGGGGGTGTCCCAGCATGTGGGCAGACCCACCTGGAGACGGATAGAGGAGCGGTGTTTTGGTCCCGAAGACCATCGGAAATAGGGGTCTTCTGATGGTCTCAGGCGACCCCTGTGAAAGAAAGGGTCATCCGGACCCCCACAGGGGTCACGACCCACAGGTTGAGAACCGCTGCATTATGTGCCCTCCATCTAAGCCTGTTATGAACCCACTTATGGTCCTTAGCTCTGAACTCAAGGGCCAAACATGCCGCTTGCTACCCAAGCAGCCCTAAGCAAGCAAGGGACTGGACTGCCCTGGGCCTCCGTGGGTCATCTGTGGACCGGAGGCCTCTCGGCCAGCTGGGAAGATGTGCTGGAGGTCAGGTTCTGTTCTTCACGTCCACGCTGACAGAGTGGATGTGAGGAGACACAGCGTGAGAAAGCGCCACGAGAAGGGGCGGGGGTGCCACCACTAGCCGGATGAAAGTTCTATGATTTTAAGATTCGTAGGCACTCGTTCAAAGAGAGGGAGCGCTTGTTCACAGAACGGTGGTGGCCTGGCACGCTGATGGAGACTTGGGGGGGGGGGGTGACGGCAAGCAGCTGCCCTGGGGTCTTGGACAGAGGACATGATCGAGGACATGGAGCATGGGATGAGGGTGGGGACCCTTTGAGAGGTCCGCTTGAGGTGTCGGATGGAAGGAGAGCTATGACCCTTTTGGGAGTTCTCCATTGGTTCGCTCACCTGGAAATTCCATGACTAAGACCTCATCCTTTTGAGCTTTAACGGCCCTCACCTCAAAAGATGTAAATTCCTGACATTTTTGGAGCTATGCATGGGGGGGAAGGGGGTGGGAGTGTGTGTGAGAATAAGGGGCAGGCTGATGGCCTAACATTACTAGTTTTCCCTGAGGAGGGGGGGTGACACCCTCCATGTGCCATGTGGTCCCTCAGTCATTGGGTGCTGTGGTCAGGTTCTGGACAGGAGCAGCTAGCCAGGGCGCATCTAGGAGAACAACTCAGGCTCCCCAAACCCAGAGACCATGTGATCTGAGTAACCTCCAAGAAGATGGGGCGGGGGGGCGGGGGGGCCCACGGTTGTCAGAGATGTTGCACCCGAAGCCACTCAACCTTCCTCCCGTGCGTGAGAGATGGCCGCTGGCTGATTCCAGTGCAGTCGGAAGTGTCGTGTCCTGACGATCGTGCTTGGCAAAAAGCGTGGAAAGTGGCATAAAAGGCTTCCTAAACCATCGAAAAAGGAAGCCTCTTGGCCCTGTGGCTAACGACGCACTTGGCTGCTACCCAGAAGGCCCACCGTTAGAGGCCAGTGATAGGCAGCTTCTGCCCAGTCTGGGGGTCTTGGGGACCCCGCGAGGCAGTCCTTCTCTGCCCTCGGAATCCAATCCATGGCAATGAGTTTTGTTTCCATTTATCCTCTGGAGAAAGCAGCCCTGGGAGAGCAGTGGCTAGGGGCACTCGACTGCTGGCTGAAAGGTCATCAGGTCAAACCCACCCGGGGCTCCGTGGAGAAATGAAGTGGCCATCTGCTCTTGTCCACACGAGCCCAGCAATTCTTCCGGGGCGGTCCCTGCTCTGTCCTATGGGGTCACTACGAGTCACCGTTGACCACGGTTCACTCGAACACGACTCTCGAGAGGGTGGAATTAGAGGTTTTTCAGATCCCTTCCAAATGGATTCCACTAGGTATTCCACAAAAGAGACGGAACATGTTAGGTTGGTTCTGTGGCCCTGAAAGATTACAGTCCAGGAAATCCTCTGTGGCAGTTCTGATTCACCTTATGGGGGTCCCTGTGAGTCAGAATCTTGATGGCCAACAGCCTCAACTCGGGGGAGGCAGGACAAAAGAGACGACCACTTTCCCTTTGTCCTTCTCCCTTCCTTCCAGTCCTGCCTGGGGGGTGGTTGAGGCTCGGCCTCCAGGGCTAGCCCCTGTCCACGCTACAGTGAGGAGGTGTGGCAAGCAAAATCCACTGCCCCTGGCACCGAGGTGCCCCTGGAAGCCCAGGCTGACGTCTCTGGGCTTGGGCTGGAGGGACTTCCCCGGGGGTTCTGAGTGTGAATGATACGAACAAGGGGTTGGCCACGAGCCGTCCAGCCCACTGACCGGTTTCCTGGCCTGGTGTGTGAGTCTCGGCCCGTGTTTACAATTGTTGCCCCTGGATACTGGTGTCTATCTCTGGGCCCACGTGGAGTTCTGACTTGGCCTGTATCAGTCACGGAGGGTGTGGGTGTGGATATGGTTATCTCAGCTGCATGGGATCCCATCTAATTTGTTCACCTATAAATCCACTGGGTACGTGGGTGTGGACATGTATGGCCGTATTTATGGAAAGTCTCTTGGGGTGCGTGTGTGGTGCGTGTGTGTGTGTGTGTGAGAGAGAGAGAGAGAGAGAGAGAGAGAGAGAGAGAGAGAGAGAGAGAGAGAGAGAACCTTAGAATCAGGAGACCTGGATTCAAGACCCAGCTCTCTGTTTCTCAGAGGCAGAGTCTTAGGCAGCTCCTGTAACCTCAGATCCTCATTCCCCCCACGGCTAGCCCGATCCCCAGACTCGAGCAAAGACTGAACGGGGTTCTGTAGATGAGAGGGTTTGCAGGGTGCAGAGTGACACAGCAGAAAGCGAGCTGCTTGCGTGTCTCAGCCAAAGAAGCCGAGGTGATGCTGTGGGATAGGTGTCGGGCTGCTAACCGCACAGTCAGCGGTTCAAACCCACCCGCGGCTCTCGGGGGAAAGGATGAGGCTGTCTGCTCAGAGCGGCGGTTCTCAACCCTCCTGATGCCTCAAGCCTTTCATACAGTTCTTTGTGCTGCGATAATACACACATCCCCGCCCCTGGCCATAAAATTATCTTCGTTGTTGCTTCATAGCTGTCATTTTGCAGCTGTTATGAGTCAGGTGAACCCTGTGAAAAGGTTGTTCGCCCTGAAAAGGGGTCGCGACCCACAGGTTGAGAACTGCCGCTAGAGAGGGTTGTTGAGTCAGAATCCACTCTGCGAGGGTGACTTGCTATTTTCTGTTTAATAGCTCATTCAGGAAGCCTGGTGGCCCAGCGGGGAGCACTTGGCTGCTGCCCCAAAGTTTGGCCGCGTGAACTCAAAGGCCACTCCACGGGACAGAGATGTGGCCACCTGCTGATATCAAGGACAGCCTTGAAAACCCCATGAGGCACTTCCACTCTCCGAGGAGTGGGATTGAGGAGAGGGGATCCAGCTCATTCATTATAGAAGCAGCCTGGGCCGTCTCCCAGGCTCCACGGCAGTAAATGCACAGGCTGGGCCTTCTCTCCTTGAATTTAGACTCAGGAGGGCAGGTGGAAAATACAGAATTACATGGATTATCTTTCACCCCATCCCCCACCCCATACCCCGGTTCCGTTGAGTTGATTCCAACACCTGGAGACCCATGTGAATTCGAGTAGAACTGGGTTCCATTGGGTTTTCAAAGTATGATTGTTTTTTTTGAGGGGGAGTGGGGGTTAGAAGTTGATCACCAGGCCTTTCTTCCTTTCTCTTCTGGGGCTTTTCTTTCAAGGTACTTCTGAGCAGACGCGAACCTCCGACCTTTCGGGTCAAGCTGAGCCCATTAACCAGGTGTCCCACCTTCTTGACCTCATCGCCAAGCCTTCCTTTAGAACTGGGATGGGGACGAGGCTGGGGGGAGGATGACCCATGAAGGAGCCCTGGGGGTTTGACGGTCAAGTTCTCGGCCGCTAACTCTTCTGTGGTTTGAACCCAGAGCGGCCTGGTGGGAGACAGGTGTAGTGGCTTGTCCTCTGAACGTTTGTAGGCCAGGGGGACTCTCTGGAGCAGTTCTACTTTGTCACCCAAGGGTGCTAGGAGGCAAGAATGGACCAATGACGCCCACGAACGAGCCCGTGCGGTGTGCTGGTCTACATAGAGGTTGCTGGGACCTGTGGGTGGTCTACATAGAGGTTGCTGGGACCTGTGGGTGGGGAAGGGTGGGCGGTTACCGGTGCGTGGGTCCACAAGTGTGTGCCCAGCCCTCTGCCTTGAAGCAATTGGCGTGAGTGTGTCAAACGCCCCATCGCCTCCCCCCCCCCCCCAAATTCATGGTCATCGACTGATGCTCACAGCCACCCTACAGGACAGGTCAGAACCGGGCTCGTGGGTTCCCGAAACGGTACATCTTTACCCAAGTGGAGAGAGCCCTCTCGTTCTCCCACGGAACGGCACCTGGTTTCAAACTGCGGCCCTCCTCTTGAGCGGGCCCAGCGCGAGCTCTCACTCACGTAGCTGTGGGCTCTCTGCTGCTGGATGCTTGCCCACCCAAGGTCAGTGTTCGATGCTTTTTTTCCGGTTGTTCATTGTCGTTCTTGAACACGTCACCGGTAGAGGTCTCGTTTTATCAGAAGTCACGTGATGCGGGGTGGACGTGGACCTTGCTCTCCGATTCACTCCGCTCAGGCGACAAACAAGTTTACAAGGGCAGCTGGCTTTCTGCGCCGTGGGCCGGCCGCCGGCGCCAGTGTCTGGGGTTGTTGAAACCTCCTGGGCACGGGGGTGGGGTGGCGGGATTCTCCTGTGGCCAGTCTGGGCCTAGGCCAGGAAGGGCCCAAGCCTAGAAAAAAAGAGGAAGGAAAGAGGAAATTCCTGTCTTGGTGAATTCCGCATACGCAGAATGTTCAGAAGGATTCCAAGGATTTGAGCCAGAGGCAGTAAAATTAACACGGGGTCTGGGGTGAGGGTGTGTGGGGGGGGTGGAAATACAGATGGTTAATACGCTTGGCTGCCAACTGAGAGGGTGATGGTGTGAGTCCAGCAGGAAGCACCTCAAGAAATGCCGTCGATGGGATGGCAGTTAGTCTGGCACACCTCAATGAAGACTCATACGGAACGCCACCTGTCAAAGTCGGATGTGCGAGAACTGAACCCCATGGAGACAAAATCTCCCCAGGAGGTGTGGGACCACCCTCCGCAGACCCACTCCACACAGAGTGCTTTTCCTCAGCGGGTGTTTTGACCCTTCTTGGCCCGCAATCACGTCTCGGCCTCCAGGTCCGGAGAGCAATGTGGGAGGCACAGAGAGCGGCTGGAGGTTCCAGGGGTCCTCACACTTTTAAAACAGGGGGCCAGTTCACTGACCCTCAGACCGTTGGAGGGCCAGACTATAATTAAAAAACAAACAAACTATGAACAACTTCACCTGGGGCCTGGGATGAGTCAGAAAGGCAGCCGCTGCAAAAACACCTGGAGGACCGAATAAATGTCCTTGGTGGGCCACATGTGGCCCGCGGGCCTAGTTTGAGGATCCCCTGGGAGCAGTCTGAGTGGTGAAGACTGGACGGAACTCCTTCCCAGTCTCCCAGAAGGAGGGAGCGGAACAGTGTGAAATGCCGCCCTCCTTTAGGAGGGATGAGAAATGGGAAGAGGTCAGGGCACCCGGGAACTGGTCCTGGCTGACATCAGTCCTCCCTTCCTTGCCCTCCCCTCACACCCCCCCCCCCCCACTGCTGTGGTTGTGGCTGTGGCACCTGCTGTGTTTGATTCTCTTACCTCCCTCTTGGCGTTGGTTGTCCCCGGGAGGGGTGGCCAGGGAGAGGCAGGCTTTTTGAAAATCATTAACAAACAGGAAAGCCTCCGGCCACACTCACTACTGCTGGGTTGATTCTGACTCCTGGGCAGAATAGAACTGCCCCGAATGGTTCCCGCAGAAGCAAGCGACCCCATTTTCCTCCGGTGAAGCCACAAGGGGCGGGTGTGAGCAGCTGACCTCTGGGCTATATCCGCTGAGCGCTTTAAGCTCGCTGTCACCAGGGCTCCTGTAAGCAGGAAGAGCGCTGCCTTGCTAACTTCTGTTGAGGCGCTGGTTAGAAGCAGCGGATCCCTGGAGAGTGGCGGGAGGGACACTGCGGCCATCCATCGGCAAGGGCGCCGAGTTTCCATAGCAACGGCAGCTTGAAGAGAGATGACGGCACCCCTTTCCCTATCTGCTGGGGGCAGACACTTTGGCCCCGAAATGCCATGGACTCCCCGAAGCCAAGTTAGCTGGAGAAGAGACGCGACGGAACAGAACAAAAAAGGCCCTGTTGTGTTCCAGTTGATTTTGCGGTTTTGTGGTTGAATAGCCTGTCTGACCGCCTTATCCAATTGGCTCTGATGACTATGATGGCCGCAGGGACCCACAAAGAGGCGGAGAGAACCTGGGCAGTGCCCCGTACATACCCCCAGCTTGGTTGACTTTGATCTTAAATTAAATAGACCTTGTACAACCTAAAGGCGTCTGCTCTTAAAACCCTGTTATGAAAGGGTAGTGGAGACCAGACTGCTCCCTTGGTGCCGGGGGCAAGGGAGAGGGGGCGATACCCCCTGTATCTCATTCATTATGAAGTCCTGCCCTCCGTGAGATGCTGACACGGAGGCAGTGACAGTGGGCTTGAACACCACGCTCATCGTGGGGATGGCCCCTGACAGGGCAGGGCTTTGTTCTGTTGTGCTCGGGGCCAAGAAGGGTCTGAGCTGACTGGGTGTCCCCCAACAGCCCCCACAACAAGAGCCCCGGGCAGAGAGTCCCTGGATGTGACTGTGTGTGTGTGTGTGTGTGTGTGTGTGTGTGTAAAAGGGTCAGCCGCTACCCCAAGGGCTGGCATTTGGAGTTCACCCCCACGTGACTCAGAGGAAAGGTCTGTGATCTGCTTCTCCACTCACCCCGACAACCACAGTAACAAAAATCAAACTCGACACCATCCAGGAGATGCTGACTCCCGGGGACGTGATAGGACACGGTAGAACTGCCCTCTGCGGTTTCCAAGGCCTCGTCTTATTACGGGAATTGTGATAGGTAGGTTTGTGGTGCCAACATGGCCAATGGACACATGTAAGATCAACTGAAGGGCAGAGATTCAAATGGCATGGTGAGCCCCGCCCTTGCTATCTTGCTCATGGATCTTCAGACCAGCCAGCTGCCTTGTTCAAAGCGACACTACCCGTGGGACACCTAATCCATGGACTGTGTTGCTGTGAGTT
This sequence comes from Nesogale talazaci, assembly GCA_004026705.1. Taxonomy (NCBI): domain Eukaryota; kingdom Metazoa; phylum Chordata; class Mammalia; order Afrosoricida; family Tenrecidae; genus Nesogale; species Nesogale talazaci. Next base: position 63,620 of record PVJH01009595.1, read on the forward strand.
GAGGTTCCTTCAAGCCCTGCTTCGCCACACTCCTGGAATATACATCTATTGAGCTGGGGACTGTGGGACTCTGTCATCTGGCTGACTGTTGGTGATCTGCTTTGCTGTTTCCTGCCTGTGGCCGGATAGGCTGCATTGCTCTACAGAGGACTGCTCAGCGGCCCTCAAGACTAGAAGGACTGCCAGTCTGCTAGCTGTCTCACGCAAGTGAGTTGCACCAAGCCATGTGTACTGCTGTATAGATGAGTTTATTTCCTATCTTATATATCCTTCTATCTATATAAATACAGAGAGAGAATTACTAGTGTCCTGGTTTTGTTTCTCTAGAGAACCCTGCCTACCACAGGAATAGAAAGCCTCACCTTTCTTTCTCTTGCACAGCAGCTGGTGGTTTCGAACTGCTGACCTTGTAGCCAGCAGCCCAGCACAGAACCACGATACCAAACAAACCAGCCATTGAAAATGCTGCGGGGGGCTGAGCCCCGGTGGCGTAAGTGGGGGAGTGGGGGACTGCAGCCCGTGGGCTTGGCGGTTCAAATCCAGCGGCGCCTCTCAGGAGCAGCCCACGACCACCAGAGGCAGTGATGCCCCCCCAAAAAAAATAAAAGAAAAAGAAGATGCGTGGAGCCAGCTCTGTTCTGACCCATATGGGGGTCTCTGAGAATCAGAAACAACTCAAAGGCAACCGGTACTGGTGTCACGCTGAACACAACTCCAGACATGCCAAGGGGACTTAAGAAAAAAACAAACAAAAACAAAACATTTCCCCCCCCTCTATGATTTTGTCTCCTTCTCCCATCCCGCACCCCGTGGGTGACAGTTTCCATAAAAAGTACTGGTGTGTATTGCTAAGGGGCTTTCAGAATAACCCAGGTGTTCTTTAAGTGAGATGTGGAAAGATGAGCCCTTCCAAGGTGTTGGCCTGGCGTGGACGCCCAGCAGGGCCAGGGCCAAGGCTGGCTCTGCGGTGACTAGGTCTGGGCCGGGATCTCGGCGTTTTCCCAGGCTTGGTGGGCAATTTACAGGAGACCGCAGCTTTGGGAACATATCAGCGAGGGAGGCTCATCTCCCTCTCAGTCCTGGGTGATGGTGAGCGGGCCCACCAGATGACAACTGTGTGTAAGGTCAAAGAAGAGACTCGATTCAGTCAGGAGGCCAAAGGGGCTGCAGACAGCAAAGTTTCTTTCTCATCTGGGAGCAGACGCGCTGAGGTCCAACAGGGCATCAGCCTGGGCTTAGGCAATATCAGGTGTCAGCCCCGAACTCATGAACTACTGCTTTTCTGTACAGAACTAGTTCTGTAGAGAAATGAGGAGTGGGCCAGGCCCCTCGGGGGTGGGAAACACAGCCTGAGGGTCTTCTTGTCCAATCAGCATCATGACAGCTGCAGGCTGTCATTTTTGGTCTTCCTCGTTCTTAGATCTTGGATTCCGTCCCAGTCATCACTGTGCTTGGTTTCCTGGTGACTGACCAAATCCCTTCTCCCTGGTCTGTGCAGAACTTTTAGCAGGATCAGCTTCGGGGCGGAACTTTATAGGGTGGGCTCGGGGGCCAACACAGAGGAACTTCGGTTCTGAGCAGACTCTATCAAGGCTGGCAATGAGAATGCCCCTGCTCTCTGGACCAGGCCCTTCTAAGGACCCTGTTTGTTTTGGTTGCAGCCTGATGGAGAATCCGCAGGTCCAGGGGAAGCCTCCGCCAACCAGGAGAGCCAGCTCTCTGGACAGGCTGCAGGAGTCTTTGGACCGTCTGCGTCCTTCCATGCCCAGCGTCCCCTCCAAGAGGGGACTTCGCCGAACGGCCAGTGAAGGGGCCCGATGTTCCCAGAGCCCAGCTCAATCTCCGGGGGCTCCAGGCACCTCGGTCGCTGCCCTCAGTCTGGAGGAGGCCAAGAAGTTGATCCCTATGGAGCAGAAGTCTTCTGAGGACACCAAGAAGGACAAAGCCCACAAGCGGGCCCAGCCCGGGTGGCTGAAAACTCTGCTCAACTTCTTCCTGAGAACAAGCCCCGAGGAGTCCAAAGACAAGGCCAGCAAGAGGCCCAAGAAGAAAGAGACCCTCTCCCAGCCGGCAGCGACCCCCGGGAGCCCCGGGGAGCCCGTCGCCCGGAAGAAATCCCACGAGAAGAAGATGAGCCGCAGGAAAGCGAAGAAACTGGCTGCGGAGGGAAACAGGGGGACTCCGGATCAGGAATTCTCTGGCCAGGAGGCCAAGGGGGCCGTCTCAGACCCCGAGGAGCTGGATCCGGGCCAAGCTCTCAGAGGTACGCACACGCCCGACTCTGTGTTCTCCCCCCTGCCCACCGCTTCCCCTCAAAGGGTTAGGATGTCCTAAGCTTGCCCTTCAACTCGCCAAAAGGTGGGGCAGAGAAGTGGGGGAGCTTTTGGGGGGGACAAGGTCACTGTGACATTTCCACGAGGGCAGAGCAGCGAGGTGACCGAGGACTTGGGATCCAACCCAGCTTCTCCAGGGAAGGCGGTGTCCCCGTTGAGCCTCAATTTGGAGGTAGCTGTTGCTCTCTCCCGGGGTGGTCACATGCCGAAGACCCCCAAACCAGACCCATCACCTTTATTTTTCAATGATTTTATTGGGGGGTGGGGGGCTCTTACAGCTCTTATCACATTCAAGACGGCATTCGCATCAAGCATATTTGTACACATGTTGCCGCGAGTGGATCCTGAACCGAGGGTTTCCGAAAGGAGACTGCCACAGCTTTCTCCCAGGGAGGTGCTGGCCGGCTCAAGCCGCGTGTTCAATTCGCGGCGGAGCCACCAGGGCTCCTCGGTCACCCCGTTCCGACAAACAAAACAAAGAAACCCCCAACCCAACAAACTACCTACTGCCATCAAGTTGCTGTTTGACTCAGCAAGCCTTCATGAGCTTTCTGAGATTGGAAAGCTTTCTGGCAGTAAGACAAGACCATCTTTCTCCTAAAGACTGTTTGAATCGCCAGCTTTGCCCAATACCCGGCCCTGGCCCGCCGTGAACGGCGCCCATTAAAAGATGGCCATGGGTGTGAGGAACGCCTACTTGAGGAGTGCTGTCCCAGGAAACAGAGCCCTGGTGGCCCAGTGTGCTGCTGGGAGTGGGGGTGGGGGGAGCTGCTAGCCTCAAAGTCAGCAGTTCAAACCCGCCAGGCCCTGGGAGGGGAAAAGTTGAGACTTCTACTCCCATAAAGAGTGACAGGACCCCAAACCCACCACGGCAGTTCTGCCCAGTCCTATGAGGGCCCTCTGATAGAGTTGGCATCTTCCTGGGGTCCCAGGAAGGATTGTAAAGCCCAAAGGTCAACTCTTGCCGGGGTCATGCCCATGTGTGACCTCTTGGGACGGTTGCATGCGTGTCACTTGGGAGGCTCAGTTCTCACAAGAAGCTTTCTGTGTGACCTTGGGGATATGAGGGTGCTGGTCTCCCAGATATGTCCCCGCCTTGACTCCCAGGACTCTTGGAGGGAATGTCTGAGATGCCCCACAGACCACTGGGGGCAGATGGAGCTTTGCCCTATAGCACTTGATGAGCAGAAGAACCCCTCAGGGAAGCGCCAGAATTTGGGCAGGGGCGGGGGGTGGGGGGAGGAATGGTAGGAAGAAAATGGATGGAGGCAGTCTCATTTCAAGTCGAAACCTTCCTGTGCTGTCTTTGCATGTCGGCCATCAAGGTCAGGTGCCCGTCACTGACAGCCCCCCACATCACCTTCCCCCCTCTCCCAGACTCACTTCCATCTTTATTCCAGGCTGGGAAGATCCTGATCCCTGGGAGTCCTTGTTCGTGGAAAAAGGATTGGCTGGAGTCGTGGATGAGTCTCCCCAAGCCACAGGCCACAGGCAAAGAGAAGAAGACCAACAGTCGGACAGTATGTCCCCCGCCAGTCGGTGTCCTCTTAGCCTACAGCTGGGACCCCTACCTGGGAATGATCACGTGACCCCGCGTGGTCCCTCTCTAGGTTGCCCAAAGTGGGCGAGACCCCCCCCTCCCCGGGGTGGGGGGGGGGCACTAGAACGACCCAGCAGGGCTGCAAACGCAGAGACTGACTGGCCATTCTGCTCACAAACTGTTTCACTGGCCAGGGGGCACCCAGCCATTTTTTTTTCCTTTCTGGCCAGGGGGTGGTGGTCGGCTAGACACGTCCGAGAACCACTGCTTTAGAGTATCATGGGATGCTGTCTTAGGAATCAAAGGGCAAATGAAAGTACCCGGTGGCTGTGGAGTAAATTCCCCCTGGGGTGAACTGACTGTGTGTCCGAACAGAGCCGGGACCCCTGGGGTTTTCCACGCCTGTGGACCTTCCATAGATCGAGAGGACTTTCTTGTGAAGTAGCTGCTCTGGGTGGACTTGAACCCCCAACCTTTGGTTTAGCAGCCGAGTGTATTACCCATTTGTCCTACCAGGGACAATATTCATGGGATTAAGACATTCTCCCTTACTACTGACAGTTTTATTTTATATATATACATAACATTATATATGCGTATATCTAGTATGTATGTTATATTCCTACAATCAATGGCATGAGACCAAAAGGACCAGGATACCCCCCAAATAAAGCTCAGACAGCAGGGAGGGGCAGGAGAGAGGGACCAATTGAAAGTACGCAGTGGGAAGAGAGATCCTGTACTGAGAGGGCTGCAGTCAAAGTTTTGAATAAAAAGTCCCATCAATTGTTGGATTAATTTAAGTTCTGGGAACTCACCCCAAACTACCATAAAAAGATGTGTTTTTTTTAATCCATTCAATAAGGAACGAGAGGTAAATAAATCAAAGTACAATGGGATGGAAAAAGAGAGCAGTGTTCTACGTGGAATCCTACTGTCCAAAAAGGGGAACCACAGCATGTTGTGTGAAAAAGCTGTTTCAGAATACGGCAATTCTCAAGGACCTCATTTTTAAAATGCAAAAGCCTGCATATCTTCATTGATACTGATATCGATCTCTATGTGCATAACTTTCGGCTTCAAAACGGAATTAAAAGGACATGAGATTCTCACAGGGACCTTCTGAAGCCCCCGCGATATATAAATGAGTAGAAATAGTAGTTCGGTTCTTGCTTGGTCCTTCACAACGACTCAGAGTCAACCCCGGCCGACGACCATGTTTGCTTCCTATATGTGTCGAGTTTGGTTGTTCGACCCACTTTAAGGTACAAGAGGCTTCCCCTCGGCATGCCTAAGCACGCACCTCCCCAAACGAAGGACCCTCTCAGCCTCCACCTCAGGGCAGGGGGGCAGGACGACGACAGCTCCCGGCACAATCAACACACACGTCCCCACGCATCCAATCCCTTATGTAGAACGGACGTGTGTTTTCAAAGCTGTGCAACAGGGGGCCGGGGTCTGTCAGAGAATTCCGAGGGCACCAGCTCACGCTTTGTGCTAATTGTTGTCTCAGGGCAGTGTGAGTTGATTTATCAGGGGCGTGGAGGCGAGGGATGATAAACGAAAGGCAGTCCGTTGGGGAACAGCGGCGTCATGTCTGCTCCTCTTCTGCACAATTGACTGACCGGTTGGCAGCAGTTGGGGGAGGGGTGGAGATTGCCCTTGAGTAAGTTGACTGGGATAACAAAGAAAGTCATGCCAATTGTTTGTGGCTTGTCTGGGAAAACCTTGGGAGTCCTGTGTGAGGCGCCTACGTGACAGGCCGCCTCTGCGTCATGGCAGCGGGTGTCTTTCTGACCTTGGACCTGGCTCAGCCAGGTCCCCTCCTGCAAAGGAGTCGATTGGAAGATCAGTATCAGCCCGATAAACTATCTCGGAGCCAAGCCCCTCATTTGATGGTTCTCGGCCTTGGAGGGAGGCCGGGTAGGAAGGAAGTCCATATTTTATAGGGGGGGAAGCAGTGGAGACCAGACGCATCCAAGATCCCACAGCCTGGCACACCTGTGTAGTCCAGGGGCCCGAGATCCGCTACCTAACAATCCAAGCTTAGGGGAGCCCTGAGGCAAGCCTGAAGGCCAAGTTCATCATCGCCCAAGTCCAAGCCAGGGATGTTGAAAGCGGTCTCGGTGTGTCTGGAAAGTTTAACTGGGTCCCTGCTCTTACTTCCAGAGGATGCCATCATCCAGATGATAGTGGCGTTTCTCCAGAAAGTAGGAGACGACTGGGAGAAGCAGGTGAGGGAAAACCATCATCTTGTCAGTCTCCAGGGGCTCCCCTCCTCTTCTCATGCCATGCCCCCTGCCCTTCCCGCCTATGCCTTTGCACCTTCCCTCCACCCCCAAGCCCGGACTGGAGTCTTCCTGGGGCTCAGACTGTGTTGTCTCCCCTTATACGGGTCACCTGTATCACTTGGATCTTTTCTGGGAGGCGGAGTCTGACTCAGTGTCTCTCATCTCCCCCCACAGAGGCTTCAAACCCTACAGCCGGGGGTGGTTCCTCAAATCCCAGTGGCCCCCACGGTCAGGAAGAAATCCTCGGAGAAAAGGGCCAGCTTCCGGAAATCCTTTGCGCATAAGAAGCATGGCCCTGAGGAGCCCAGGAGAGCGGGGGCCATGCACACGTCCAACCCTGAGGCCCGGCCCCCCAAGAGACCCAGTTTTCTGCCCCTGTGTGTTGGTGGCCATCGGCCTTCCACCTCCAGCAGCACTGGTGAGTTGGGGCCACAACCATTGCCACAGCCACACTGCATCTGCCGCCAGCTCTAGACCAGTCCCTCGGGCTGGAGTTAGCCACGATAAGGCTGTCTTCTGACTTCTGACGTTCCTATTTAGCAGGCAAGGGGCAGGGAGGATTGTAGGGAGCAGAGAAGGGGCTGCTTATCTGTAGGCGGCCCACAAGCACACACACAACCCTATTAAAGTCTAGGGGACCCATGAGCAACTGTGTTCTGGAAAGCCAAGCCTCCTGGTGGGTACACAGCCTGGCTGCTGCCGCCTGACCAGTGTGTGTGTGTATGGGAGTGGGGGGGGGGGGGCGGTCCTGGAAGGCAGAGGCCTGAGTGCTGAGTGGTGTTTTCTCCATCAATCCCCATTTCCGTGCCTCAGTTTCCTCCCCATGGCTGCAACCCTCTCCCTCAGGGTCACCTTTTGAAGTCCTCATACCCTCTGGGTTTTACCCATGAGGGAGCTGATGCACCATGTCCACGGTCATGTGGCCTGACAATGATGGACACGGATTGGAGACAGATGACTGCCTGCTGGGCATTGAGAGGGCACTTGCATTTTTTCTTTTTCTTTTTTTTTTGGGGGGGGGCAATCACTGCCCTCTGGTGGTCGTGGGAGCTACCCAGCCTTGCTCCCGGAGAGCTGCTGCTGAATTTGAACCGCCAAGCCAATGGGCCGCCTTCCCGCACTCAACCACTACGCCACCGGGGCTCAGCCCCACATTTTTTTTCTTTTAAGGGAGGCCATGCTTGATGCCAAGAAATGACTCTTTCAGGATGGAGTTTCAGAGGGAGGGTGACCACGATCCATTAATTTGGGCCCCGAAAGCAGTGGGTCGGGTATCAAATGGCAGAGGTCTGGGAGAGTGGAGGTGCCAGGACAGCCAGTGTCATTGAGGGGTCAGGACACCAGTCACCCCAGCCCTCCTCCTCCCCAAACCTGGTGAACCCCTGCGCATTTGTGAACATGCTGCCATTAACACCCCCACGTGCACTTTGCCTTCAGACTTGGAAGACCCTCCAGTCACAGAGGTCCTGCCTGCAGATACTAAGGATCCTGGCCTCTCTGAGCTCAGCGGGAGCGCAGGAAGCCTGGGGCCTGGAGAAGAGCTGCCCCTGGAGCAAGCCTCGGAATCCAGTCAGTACCCCAGACCCTTCTCTCACCACCCAGCTGGTCTGGCCTCTCCCCTGGGGGAAGAGTAAGCCAGCCTCAGGGGGCGGGGAGCTGCCCACACCCTCCCCAGTAGTGCAGGCAGGGCTGGTTGCCCGGGTACTGGAAGTGGCAAGGGCACCCTCTGAGGGAAGGCAGACACAGACGAAGCAAGGACACTTTGTCCCAGCAGCCAAGGCTCGGCATTGGACTGGAGCGCTGACATCTCCTTGCACCGTGACCTTGAGCTCTCTGGTCTCCACTTCCTCGCCATAAAAAAAAAAAAAAAATGGAAATGACCATACTCATCAGGAACCCTGGTTGGTGCACAGCAGCTGGAAAGGCTGGTGGTTTACGGCTAGAGAACTGCTTCCAAATATCCCACGAAGTCCCGTTGGGGAGAGCTCACCTCTGTTGAGGTCCCTTTGAGCAGTCCCTGTCGGCGGGTCCCCACTATGAGCCGCCATGCATGGCTGTTGTGGTTCTGGTGGCCAAGTCGGTATCTTCGTCGTTGGCAGACCCAGGCCCAGGGCCTCAAGGTTACTGTCACTTCTGTGCCTTTTAAGGCTCTCCGCCCTCCCCCACCCCCACTGCCTCTCTCAGTCTTCTTGACTTTTCACAAGGCTGGGGGTAGGAAGGCAGTCTGGAAGGGGCCCCTTTATGTCTAAAGGGGAGAAAGATGGGCCTTCTATTCACAGGGTCAGTTCTCCCCTATCCTGCAGGGTCACTGTGAGTCGGCATGACTCCGTGCCTGTGCATTATGCCTCAAGAGGAAGGGGGTGTGGATAGGGGGCTGTGGGAGCAGGCCTTCTCGGCACCTTCCCCTGGGGGCTGGGGCCCATTCTGTCTGAGTCCTCTCCAACCTGGCGCTCGCTGGTGAAGGGGCAAGAGTGCCGGTCTTTCCAGGAACCCAGTCCAGCACCCCCTCTCCCAACTCAGGAGCTTGAGGGTGTCGGAAGACCCCCAACGGCAAGAGTCCTACGGGGTCAACGGGACCTTAGGAAATGAAGCGTGTTCTCCAGACAAGCTTTGAAAGCGTTAAAATGTAAACCGCTTTGGTCTTTTGCAGAAGAATTCTTCCAGAAGATCATTGCCCTCCTGGAGGAACCAGGGCTGGAGAAGGTTAGGACAGTCCCCCACCCCCACCCTTCTCAGCAACCTCCTCCCACCCGGCCAGTTCTGCATCTTGCCAAACTCAGTCCCCGCCCCTCTTCCTTCCCGAAGCTTCTGCCAACTGCTGCAGCCCACACCTCTCTCTCCAGCTCCCAACATCCTTTGTGCTTGCCTGGACCACACCGCGGGTCCCCTGTGGGTCTGCTGTTCAGAGAAGGCCAGGCCCTCCCCTTACAATGTCCTCACATTCAGGGGCCCTGACTCTGTTTCTCTTGTCTCCCCCACAGCGACTTCAAACCCTGCAGCCAGAGGTGGCTGCAGAAAGTCCTTCGTCCCCAGCCGTCAGGAAGAAATCTCCAGAGAAGAAATCTAGCTTCCGGAAGGCCTTTTCCCATAAGAAACATGGATCCAAGGAGCCCAAGAGATCCACGGCTACAGATGCTTCCAGCCCAGGGGCCCGGCTGCCCAAGAGACCCAGCTTCCTGCCGCTCTGTGTGGGTGGCCATCGGCCCTCCATCTCTGGCAGCCTCGGTGAGCAGCCTCAAGTTGCCAGGGTAACACGGGGGTGGGCTCTGGTCCTGGAGGGTTCCTCTGAACTCCCCCTCTTGGTCCGGTCTTGTCAGAACCTGTTTGTGGATTTGAGACAGATGTACGAGACACTCACACCAACCCCCTCTGACCCTCAGACTCAGAGGATGCCAACCCCCGGATGCCTTCATCAGTGGAAGGGGGGCCCAGGGGCTGCTTCGAACCACCCTTCCCGAGCAGAAGCCACAAGCCCGGAGGGGAGCCTCAGCTGGACGGAGACAGTGAACCCAGTGAGTACCACCCTGTTCTTCGGGGTGATTCTCTTGGTGGAATTTCCCAGCTTCAATCCAGGGAGGAGGGAGAGGTGGGGGGAGGCTTGAGAAGGCAGCCCACCCGTTCCCCAGGAAACTCTAGAACAGGGCTGGACACAGGCTTGGCCTTTATCCTAGGGCTGTCGGGCAGAAGAGCAAATGGAGAGGAGAATACCTCTTGATTCTGTGGGCGGTAACCTGACCCGCAGCCGACTCTTGTCCTGGTTTTGTACGTTTCGCGTAAGATTCGTAGCTTGCTCTGCGTCTGGTGACCCGTGTTGGCAAACCGGCTTTAGAGAAAGCATAAGGAGTTCTGATTTGTAACACGTGCACTTGTCTATGCTGTCGACATTCCCATGGAGGCCTTTTTCAAGCTGCCAGGGGCTTCACGGGATTCCTGGATATTTACAATCCCGGCATAAGCAGCCTCACCATCAGCTCCACGGTGTGTTCCTGCTGCCCCAGCCCTCAGATGCCCCCTCCCTGTATTCTGATCTGCTGCTCCTGCTCCCAGGGGGATGAGGCCTCTGTGTCCCCACCTGTCAAAGAGGTTCCAGCCAGGGCCTGGCGGATAAGCAAAGACCCCTGTGTTTCTAGAAGGCAAACCCCAGAAATACCCTCCATGACCCAGCCCTAGTTGACGAGATGGTATTTCCTTGCCTTTTGCTGATAGAACACGAATCGAGCCGGCCCCTGGGTGTCGAGTGGCAGGCTTCCGTGGGAAGCACAGCAAGTGGGACCCGACAGGGCATGGGAAGAGAGTAGTCCCCGTACCAAGGAATCACTCACATACCCTTGGGATGGAGGCTGGTCAACGGGCTTGGGAGGGCATTGTCTATCCTCCTGATCGGCAAGTTTACATGAAAGGGGTGACGTGGCCCCTGTCATGCATGGGAAGCTTTGGGCACGTGCAGGAAAGTCTGAGGGTGGAGACAGTCTATGTGCAAGAGACATGGGAGGGAGGAGACGTTTGGAACGGCCAGCCTCCGTTGATGCTCACCTGGACACATGGATATGGAAGCCATGGGCTGTGGTTTAGGGGAAAAGCATCATCTTTGAGCTAGAGGTGTGTCACTGCAGGAATGGATTGTTGGGGTCCCTGGAGACCCTACAGTCACAGGCCTCTCCATCCATCTTTTCTTTCCCTAGGAGAGCTGATCATCCAGGAGCTGGTGGTGCTTCTTCAAGCGCTGGACGGCCAAGTGGGCAGGCAGGTGAGAACCACTCTGGGGACCTCATAACCGAGTCCCGCGTTCAATGCCCATCTCTAAGCCACCTTGGCGTGTCCCCTAACCTCTCTGAGCCTCTTCCTTTGCAAAAGGGGGGGGGTAGATGCCCACTTGACAAAGTCGAGTGCACGTGTGGAATGATAACCCCCATGGCACGATGAGATTTTTTTTGGGGGGCATATATAAGACACATTATGTTGTTGGTAGCTTGACATTACTGAGGGGAAAAGATGAGGCTTGCTGTTTCTGTAGAGTACAGGCCTCAGAGACACATAGTTTCACCCTGGTCATAAAGTTCCCTGTGCGTCATAGTTGACTTGTCGGCCATGAGTTTTGTTGGGTTTATCGACTGGGTACAGGAGCCCTGGTGGTGTTGCTTGGTTTTTTTTTTTTTTTTTTGGTTTATTAAGATGTGCTGTAGGATTGGGCTGCTAACTACAAGCTCAGCAGTTCAAAGCCACCGGCTGCTCTGGAGGAACACGAGGCTGTCTGTTCCATAAAGAGTTATGATTGGGCTGAGCCCCGGTGGCGTCAGTGGTTGAGTGCGGGACTGCGACCCAAGGGCTTGGCGGTTCAAATCCAGTGGCTGTTCTCAGGAGCAGCGCTGGGTAGCTCCCATGACCACCAAAGGACGGTGATGCCCCCCCCCCAAAAAAAAAAAAAAGATTTACGATCTTGGGAAACCTACATGAATCACAATTGACCAAATGGCATTGGTTTTGTTGTTCTTGGGGTTGATCATTTAAAAATCATGTTTTAGCTTGTGATGACCCTCAACCGATGGCTGATGGGAGTTGGTGTATAAAAAACCTCCGCTCCCTTGCCCCTCGCGAGGGGTACTGCTGGGGAATGTATTTAAGTGGACTCCTCGATGCTCAACTGGCCATCCTAGGTGGACTCCTTTCCCATCCTTACTCTGTGTCTCCAACCCCCATCAGTGATTCTGGGACCACTTTCCATGGGAACTTCTTGCCCCCCACATTTTACCTTTGATCTGGAGGAAACCCAACCTAAGATATTTAACTGTTAAGAGCAAGGAGCTGGCTGGAGGAGGCTTAGTATGGAAGCTAAAATTCGTCTACGCTGTGCCCACAAGCTAGGTCACTTAATCTGACCCAGAGCATTGGGCCAACCCAAAGTGTTGTCCGTTCCAATTTACCCAGAGAATGAACAAGGCAGCTTGCTGGTCGGAAGATCCAAGAAAGAGCAAGAGGACCAGCAAGGGACTCGCTAAGCCCTTCCTATCTCTGCCCTACAATTCATCCTGTGTGTTCATTGGCTGTGCTGTCACAACAGACCTATCTATCTTCTGTGGCCACGTTGGCACAACAAGCCTACCCAGCACACTTTATTCTTCTAAAAAGCCTGTTACATTGTCCACAGCAAGAAGAATGAAACTCAGCTCCCCTCCGTACAGGTCTCTGACATTCATTCTGTCAACCCCCGTTGACAGAGGTCAAATCGGAAAGACAAGGGGTTGTTGGTCACGGGGCAGACAGATGCTAAGGACCCAAAAGGGAACGATTTTCAATGCAACAGGTTTTGCCCGAGGTGTTCAGGGGCCCAAGGGGCCTGTGTGGGTCTTCACATGGCGTTTCACGATTGCAGTCTCTGCAGAAGGTGGTTCCTTGGACCCGTGGTGGAATGGAGGTCCCTGTGGGAACCAAGGATTGACAGTTGGTTGCACACTTAAAAGTTGATAATGCAATTGGTTGGTTCTGATAGGTAGCCAGGGCAGGGAAAGGACATCCGTTAAAGGTCAAAAATGGTGGCACACTGGGCATGCTCAAAGAGCCAGGCTTCCACAAAAAAAAGCGCTGCAACTGAATTGGTTTCACCTGCATCAGGTGGTTGCAACTCAGCCAATGGGGTCATCAGAGTCATCAGATGACCAGAGTCATCAGCCACGCCTTCCCTCCAAAAGACTGAAAAGGGAGGCTCCATGAGTCCAGCTCTCTCTCTCTCTCATGCAACTTTCATAGCTCGCAGGTGGGGGTGAGGCACGTCCCGGTAGCCGAAATCAACTTAAAACTTTTCATTTTCCTAAAAACTTGTTTGGATCACAAACCAGGTTTCGGTTTGCATTCTTTTTGTGCGCGGAGCCCAGGCCCGAGGTCTATTTCTATTTCCCAAGATATCGAACAGTTCCACAGGCCAAAAGACCCCGTGATTTGTCTCTGGGGCGGCCACAGCCAAGACAAAGCCACCCAGCGTCAGGCATGGGGTCACCGGAATCGCGGAGGCAGCACTGCCTTTGGATTGGTTTGGGTCAATGGTACCTATCACCAGCCTTCGAGCAAACTCTGTAGGGAAAGTTGAGCTATTCCTAGAACGGGGCGGGAGGCCTTGGTGAAGTTGTTGGAAGTGTGAAGCCCCGTGACGATTTTTTCCTACCCCTGAACCTGCCACTTTCCCCTGGACCTTGCAGGCCCCTGTCCGAGAGGCTGGGGGGCAGTGGAAGAACGCTAGCTGCTGGGAAACCAGACTCCCAGCCCCGTGGCAAGAGGGATCAGGGAGGGGCTGAGGCTGGAAGCGGGGCTACCTGCCAGCGGCGCTGACCACCCCCCCCCCCCCCCCCGCCCTTGTTTCTGTTTCCAGATCCGGCGACACCCCAGCTTTAAGAGGTTTCTTTACAAGCTCTCCGACTCCTCCCTCAGAAAGCTGGCTGCCACCCTGCAGAACCAGGCAGCCTGCTCGGCAGCGGAGCCCTGCAGAAATCTGGACGAGAGACGCTACCAGTTTGCTGCCAGCCTGGTGAACACGTTCGCCGGTAACAACAGCCAGGCGGTCCGCAGCCTCATGGGCCTCCGACACCCCTATGGCCGCCATGTGTACGCCCGGTTTCCATTTAAGGAGACCCAGCAGGTGAGAGAGGGCAGAGATGGCAAGGGAAAACGGACTCCTGGTCTGCTCCAGTGGGACCTCCTTTCTGCCACCCCCCTACCCCCGCCCTTCTTGTCAAAAATTTGAAGTGAGGTGGCTCCCAGGCCACCTCCTCACCCAGGCCTTCTGAGATCAGATCTTGTGAAACCACCACAGTCTGTTGTTCTCCAAGGCACCCCCCCTCCCCCCACAGACAGCATCATCCTCCCATCACTCCCTCCTCTCAACGCGCTGGCACCTTCGTACCTTCTGGTATCAGCAGGGCCCTCTGGACCGGCTTCCATCATAGTTTGCCCTCTGATTCATCCATGGAGTCTGACCCTGGGCTTTCCAATTCTAAACGGTTGTCACAAGTAGGTGACGCTCAAGGGTCATGATCCATGAAGGGATGGTGGAGGTGGGAGAGCAGGCGCGGTGGGCTGACTGGGGCTGGAAGGCTCCAGGAGATGGTCCCTCCTTCTCCTTGCCCTGGGTTGATTGAAGAGGACCCCTCCCCTCCCCGCTCCTCCTCCCGCCCTTCTCCTTGGTTCATGTGTTTCCCAATCATCTCCTGGTCCCTAGAGGAATTTTTTTCTCTTTAGACGTAATACTTCTCACCGATTGGTGGTGGTGGTAAAGTCTGGCGTTTTCCTCGGCTTTCTGGCAGACTCAGAGAAGCCGAGTCTTCTCCCTTGGCAGAGTTACTGAGGGAAGACAAGCTGCTCAGAGACCTTTGG
>PVJH01009596.1:0-78191 GCA_004026705.1 Nesogale talazaci
CCTGCACTCCCCTTGCTCCTCTGAGATTCTCAGGGCATCTGAGTCTGCCCAGCACTGTTGCACTGCCCTCTGAACTCCCATGCCTGGAAGGAAATGAAATCTGCCCAGGTTCCCTTCACAGGGGAAGAAGCCACTTTCTTTCTCTCTCTCTCTCTCTCTCTCTCTCTATATATATATATATATATATATATATATATATACCATGGATCACTTCATCCCCCCCCCCAAAAAAAAAAAAACATCTCCAAGTCCAGAAAGATGTCTCTTGCGGCATTCTTCAAGCCTCCTAGGGTCTCTTTGAGAACAGGGTGACATGTGGTCTGGGTAGGCTGTGTGCACCTGTGTATGAGGCCTGGAAGCTCTGCCCAGCGCTCAGTCCCTTTGTGGTTGTGATTGTAGCCCAGACCATTAAAAGGGCCCTAATTCCTATGACATGATTATCCAGGTACCAAAGCCCATTTGTCACCTGCAGTAGAAAATTGAGTTAATGCACAACTAAAGGCAGCCAGGACTGTGTAATATCAACTTGATTACATCAAACTAGCTGCAAACCTAATTCTGCTGGATGACATTGCGTTGAGCTTGTCATCTCCAATCATTAAAGCTGTCAGAAATCCATCAGGTTTACAGCTAATTAGGTGAACACTAATGAAGCTGGCAAAACAACTTTTCTTTTTTTATGGCTGAGCGGACCTTTCAGTTTGGAGGGGGAAAAAATCAAATTCTCAAGTATTCTCCAGGTTGCTGGGGACTGGATTGCCAGTTACCCATCAACCGACATCTTTCCTTTCCCTCTCTCGCTATCTCGCTATTAGCACTAAGCAATCAATTTGTCAGCACTCCCCCACTATACCACAAAAGCAGGTCTGAACCTTATAGCTTGCAGCTGTGAGAACTAAAAAAAAGGCTGAGGGTGGGGTGGGGAGGAAGGTGCAACATTGGAAGTCTCTTGTCCATGGAAACAACAACAAAAACTCATACAGCTTACTTATTGTTGTGTGTACCCATAGTCAGCCTAAAATGAGAAGGGGAAGCTGTGAGTGTGTGAGTGCGTGTGAGTGCCTCTGTGTGTGTGTGTGTGTTGTTGTTGTTGTTGTTGTTTGGGGTGTCTTTTTTTCATCTTCTTTCTTTCTTTCTTTCTTTCTCTCCACTCTTCTTAAATAAGTGGCCCTTCAGTCAGTTTCCACCCCCTCCTCCACACATCCATTAGGCAGAGGCATTCTGATAAAGTAAATCCAAAACCGGGTCTGAGAAAGAAAGAAAGCACTCAGGCTGCCAACTTCTGATTGACCATTAAGCTATTGATGAATGTGCCTGTCAGGGGAGAGACAATTAAATCAAATATGAAACAAAGTCGTTTTGACGGGTCATTTTGATAGAGCAAAACCATTCTTCCATCTCCTATTAGTCGTGCAGTCAAGTTTTTTATCTAATGAATATTTCTTAACTGACCTAAGATTTCCTAGCTGGCTTTTCTTAAAGGTGCCAAAAAGGTTAGTGAACAGGTTGCTTTCCAAAAGCTGAAAGAAATAAAACGAACCATCCATTTCCCTGTTCCCTCCCATACAGACCTTGATGTGTGTGTACATATATATGCATATGTAAATGGATCTAGGTATGTAAGCAGAAACAGCACAGAAGGGTTGCAGATGGGCAGAGGGAGATAAAAATAAATAAATAAAAGATGTCACAAGAAGGCAGTCACAGACCAAATGGAAAGTTGTAATCACATAGGGTTCAATCGTTCCAGGTGTATGGCTACCTTAAACCATGCATCCATAAAGGAAAGAAAAATGTCAGCTCAAGACTCTCCTCCAGCCTAACTTTCTGAAAGATCCCTGCACACTTTGAGAGCTTATTTGGCACAGGTGAGTCCACGGGTGAAGGGTGGGATTGACATTACAAGGGGAGATGGAAGGCAGCCCTTTCCCTACAGTCACCACTGGGCTTTTCAAACTTTTAAAAAATGGTAAAACAGAGGACAAAGAGTACGACCTGCATGCATGATATGCCCCAACCCAAGTCTGTCTTCTCTGATTTCCTAAAGACACTGGCAGAAAAATCTAGTCCTGGAGCAGTGTCCCTCCCTTCCCTGTGGGACCAGGGAGTGGAGGCCCTACAGCCAGCATGCAGGAAGAGAATGAACTGCACTGGTGCTGCTGGCACGGACCATCACCCCCTCTGCTAGCTCCAGGCCCTCTCAGGGAATGGCAGGTTGAACTCCTCCATCCAAGATGAGCACCACGAGAGCAGAGCCTGGCCCTATCCTTCACCCTCCTGCTTCTACTAAAAGAGAAGAGAAAAGGAAGGCCAGAGAAATGAACCTCCACTTAACCCTCCGTTCATGCAGCATCTGAACCTCTGCACATCTGAGTGTTACCCATATCAAAATACATCACGTCCATATGTGGTCCTCCAGGCAATCCGCCCAAATCCCTGAAGTTGCTCTGACAGGGCTCTCCTGACATAACAGAGCTGGGCCTCACTATTGCCAGTGATTTATTGATGTTTATTGGGAATGAATAGATCAAAGGCAGCAGCATGAAGGGCGATCAATCAGTCATCAAATCAAGGGTGGCAACTGGCCAGAAACCCTTCTTCCAGGCAACATGCCCCCAAATGACATTATTGCAAAATAATGTTATGTGTGTGGGGTTTTGTTTTGTTTTCAATGATGCTTTTTCCAAGAAAAAAAAAATCAGCTCAATCTTAACAGGAGTTGACACTCCTGGCAGGAAAAAAGGAAAGGGAAAAGAAAGAGGAAGAAGAAAAGTACTCAGACATGTCCCAGAACTAAGTGGTGGGAGAGGGTGGGCGAAACTGCAGAAGGAGGGGTAAGGGCACTAGAAACTAACGGGCTGAAAGCCACGCCATCTCTGCTCCGAGGCTGACTTGACAGGCAGCTGACAATACCCAGACCCTGGGCGCTCAGCTTTCCACCGCTGTGCCCTGTTCCAGCCCAATAGATGAAGGAGCAATCCGATTAACAGTAAGGTGGCCAAAGGGACCTTCTCACTCAATCGTTCGCCCGCTCTGCCTCCCAAAGCACCGGCGGTCCCCAACTGTTCGGCCGCGGGAGGGCACGGAAGGTGTCCCAGGGAACTCAGGTGACCCCGCCCGCCCCTACCCCACCCCCACCGAAAGAGGCAGCCAGGGGTTCCTTTCCACCACTTCCGCAGCCCGAGAGCCGAGGTGGCAGGGACCCAACCCCACTCCGATAGCCTCCAGCGAGATTCCCGAAGTGGGTGCCAAGGATCAGCGGGCGTCCGGGGGGCGTCTGGGACCCGAGGCGGCGAGCGCACCCAAATCCGAGAGCGGCGGGCTCGCTCGCCCGCCGCCCCAGAGTTACTCTGCGCCTGCACCGGGAGAGGGGCGAGGAGTAGGACCCGGAGCGGGGTCGCCGCGGGCTGGAGGCGCCTAGCTGCGAGAGGAAGAGGAGGAGAGGAGGAAGGGGAAGCGGCTCGTACCTGCTGCGCGCCGGGGCGCCTGCTGCTTCCTCCTCGGCATGATGCTCCTCCGGCGACTGCCACTGCCGCCGCCACCGCCGCTGCCGGGCTGAGAGGGAGGGAGGGGCGGCGGGCCTGCGGGGGGGGGGGGGGGGGGGGGGGGGGGGGGGGGGGGCCGGGGGGGGGGGGGGGCGCGAGGCGGGCCGGCTCTCAGCCTCCCCCCCGGAGAGGGGCCGCCTGCAGGATGCTGCTGCGCCCCAGCTCTCCGCGTCCCCCCCTCTCCGCTCTCCGCCGCGATCCCCGAACGTGCAGAGGGAAGGAGGAGGGCGGGCGAGGGAGGCGCGCGGAGGGAGGAGCGCGGGGGGAGGAGGCGGCAGAGGAGGTGGAGGAGGACCGCGCAGCCGGCGGAATGGGAAGTTTGACAAATCGCTCCAGAGGCCTGAGGAGGAGGGGGCGGGGAGGAGCGGCTGCCCTGCCCCCCCCCCACACACACACGCGTCCCCTGAAGGGGTGCTCTGGGTTCGGGGCTGGGGGGCAGGGAGAGGGGGGGCAGAGAAGGCGGACAGAGGAGAGGGAGGAGGAGCACCGGAGCCGCCCCGGCGGTCAGGCCGGGCCCCCGCCCCCAGGCCCGGGGTCACAGCATTGGGGGGTGGGGGTGGGGGTGTCGCCGCCGCGGCCGCGGCCCCGGGCTCAGCGGTCCAGTCTTCGGCCCGCGGCGCGGCTGGAGCGGCGGCGTCGGCAACAGGCAAGCTTAAAGGAAAAGGAGATGATCGTGTCACTCGCCCGCCGGCGGGGGCGCCGCGCCCCCACTCGCGGCCCTTGGCCTGCCTAAGACCCCCGCCCAGTCCAGGGAGCGGGTCCGGCCCCTCCGCCTCCTCCCCGTGCGCGCTGGCAGGAGCGCGGCGCCGGTCCCGCGGAGCTCGTCCCGGGCCGGCTGCGACCCCCGCCCGCCCTTTCCCCTTCTCTGGCCTCGCCCCCCCTCCGGGCCGCCCCCGGCAGCCTCGCCCTGCCCGCGCAGTTCGCCACCCGCCGCCTCCAAAGTCCCCACTCGGCCCCGGGCCTGGGCCCGCGGCCCTAGGGAACGCCAAGACCTTCGAGCCGACGCCGCTGCCCCGGGGGAGGAGGCGCGGGGAGGGAGGGTAGGGGTCGCGCCCGGACCCTGCACCACCGCGGCTCCTCCCCGGGGATCCGCCGCCGCCACTTCCCTCAATTTCTTTCTGGGACAAACTTTCCCGGGCCCGCCCCAGGGGTCGGAGGGGGAGGAGGTGTCTCCAAGTTTCCTACCCCGACTTTGGGAAGATCGCGGTCCCCTCACCCGCCCCGCGGCCCCTAGGAGCCGGGCCCTGCCCCATCCTGGGTGCAAGCCTGGACGAGGGCGCGACCTGGGCGGGGGCAGGAACTCTCCTCCCCTGGCGCCCATCCCCCTGCCCCGGCGCCCCCGAGCGAAAACCGCCGCCGCGCCCCGCAACCGGCCTGCCGGTACTTCGGGGCTTGGAGGATTGATTATTGATTGGGTGATTGGGGTTGCCGAAGCGCTGGCGGGCCGAGCCGGCGGGCTGCGGAGGGGAGGAGTTGGCTGGGCTGCTCTGGCGGCTGGGCGACGAGAACTCACTTGCCGGGGCTGGCTAGGCGCGGCTGGGCTGAAGCTCAAGGGGACGACCCCCAAGCGGTGGCGACGGCGGAGCCCAAGCGGCAGCCGCGCGGGCGGCGGCGCATCGATGCGCTGCGGGCTCGATTGCGTCTCCCTGGGCCAGCTCTAGGGCCGGGAATGGGGCGGCCGCGGCGAGGCCGGCTTCGGGCGCTGCCAGGCAGCGGCGGCAGGGGCGCGGGGGCGGCCGCCAGGCCCACTGTCCCCGAGGCGGCGCGGTGCCAGGACGCGTCCCCGGGGGCCCCGCGCACCTACGGCCCCGCCACTCACGGTCCCGGCGAGGACTAGCGCCCCGCGTCCTGGGACTGGCTGCCCAGCGCCCCCGGAGCTACCGACCCCTGCCTTAAGCTGCCTTCTCCCTCCCCCCCTTATGTTTCTTTTAGTCTCCTCCACCCTCTTCGCTCGCTCCTTCCCCTCTTCTGAAAAATCCTCCCGTTGGGGGTTTTGGCAAGTTTGTTTGAAAAGTTCACAGGCGTGCTTTCTTTTCTTCCAGACCAGGGGACCGAGATATCTCCCTGCTGGGAAGATCAAACAGCCCGGCTCGCCCCCGGCCCGCGGGCTTGGGCTGGGTCCAGACGCCTCCCTGAATGCAGATGTGCGGCCGCGTCTTCCCGGCTATAAAGCCGCCGCCCGCGCACGGGCGCGCACGGGCGCTCCAAGTTGCGGGTGCCGACCCCAGGAGGGGCCGGGAGCCGGAGGCGGGCAGCGGCGGGGCTCCCGCGGGCACGCAGCGCGGACTCGGGCGGGGGCGCCGCGCGCGGCGGATGTCTGTCGCCGCAGAGGCCAGAGCGGCAGCTGCGCCAGGCCCGGGAGACGCGGCCGTGGGGCACGAGACGCTTCTTGCGAGCGAGGAAACGGTGAGTTGGTAGATGCTGCGGGCGGCGGCGGCCTCGTGCTTGTGGTCGCCGCACTCTGGCCGCGCAGAGCGGCTGTCACCCAGTCACCCAGAGGGCAGCCGGCGCCGTGCCAGGCCAGCTCCTGCCGCCGCCCCCCCCCCCCCCCCCCCCCCCCCCCCCCCCCCCCCCCCCCCGTCACCCTCCAGCGCCTAACGCCCACCTCAGCTTGCTTGCTGGCGGTGAGTGCACTGCGCTGGGCACCGCGCACCGGTGGCAGAATGTTCTCCAGACGTGACGCTCCCCCTTCTCGGAGCTGTCCCCTGGCTGCCCTTCCAACCTCCGTCCCTTGCACTACCTCCTGCGGGCGCAGGCCTGAGCCAGGGTCTCTGTGTCATCTGCCGCTACTGTCTGCCGGATCGCCCTCCCCCGCTCAATCGCAGAGCGCTAGGCGATCCGCCCCTAACATCTGTCCGTCCAACCATTGGCGCATCCATCAGTGTCAGTGGGCTGCCCATCTTAGCGACAGCCCGTCACGCACAACACAGGCTATCGGAGTGCATACTGCGAACCACTGGGGCTGGGTTCTCGCCCGGCTTGGCACAGCCTGGAACCTAAGATGTTCTTTTAGCTAACCGCACCCTTCTTAAAATCGGGACCTCCAAATGGACAGTTTTGCAGGCCATATTAGGGGTGGGATGGAGTAGTTACTCTTACTATGCCCACTTCTCTGCTTCTGTGGACTGGGTGTGGCAGAGGACAGAAGGGAAGGAGGTTTCTTTAAGCTTCACACTTTGGGCTGTGTGGACCCAGGAAGCCACCTGAATGCTGGGGCTTGAATCTGCTGGAACCTGAAGGCAGCCAGGGCCTCAGGTAGCTAGGCAGGTCTTAAGCCAGGTGATCTCAGTCGGAAAGACCGCCAGGCTCAGCCTGGCAGTTCTGTGGCCCTGAGATGGGGGAGGGGTGGAGAAGTCCATGGGAGTAGGAGGAAACATTTTCCAGAGCCTCACCTGAGAACCTGAGGCTCCCCTCAGGAGCAAGAGGAACCTGGGGCCTGGCAGACTGAGGTCATTCACATGCTACTTACAGAGAGAGGAGAAACTGGGTTGTGGGGGTTCCACCACTGCCTGTGCTCTGAGACATGTGACCTGGGCAGCAGTTGCAGGTACCTTCTGCTTTTGCTTCTTGCTCCCTGATCTCCCCACCCCCTTTCCTTCCCACCCCCTGCTCAGTAAACATCTAGACACGTACCCCATCAGTCTGATGGGTTTTAAGGTCTTTTTTATAATCACTGACACCCCCCCCTTCCCCATAAACTTTAGGCAAAACACTTGGGGCCAAATCATTTTTTTTTTTGCAAGGGCGGCTGTACCTGGCATCAAACCTAATTTTATCCCGACTACAAGTGAGCACTGGTGGCACATTGGTTGAAACGTGTTCAAATCCATCAGCCCCTGCAGATGGTGAGGGAAGGAGGCGTGACCTCCTGCTATATTAAAGATACACACCCTTGGAGACCTCTGGGGCAGTTGTACTTGTCCTACAAAGTGGCTAGGGTTCAGGATCCACCGGGGGCAGTGGGTTTGTTTGGATCCCTACTCCACGTTCTTCTATCCGAGTCCCAGCTTGATTCTACCCGAGTCCAAAACGCAGGAGAGTTTTAGCCCCTGCATGCGGTGCACGGCCCCTCAGGTAAAGATGTGCAAATGATTAAGCCAAAAGGGTTCAGTTTGCTGGGGCAGGAGGAGCTTGTGGCACCAGCATCCAGGCTCCTTTGAAGCCTGTCACAGCCTCTAAAACGCTCACTGGAGCTCCTTCTGAGGAATCGGCTCTCTAAGAGGCAGACTGCCCAGCAGCAGAACGCTTTTCATGATACGAGCCAGCGAAAACGGCTGCGCCCGGTGGAGGAGCTAGAATTCGGTGGAAGAGGCATTGAGTGGAAATTCCTCTCCTCACTTGGAAGAGTTGCAGAGTTGCTTTTTAAAAGCAACCTTAGACTTCAGGCCCTTGTGAAGGGACTTTCGTAACTTATCCACGTGAGTCATGTAGGAAAGAAAATCCTTTGGTTAAGAAGGTGCTCCCCTTTCTGAGAGGTCCCCCATTTCTGGGATTAACTTAAATCCCTACAGGTCTGGAGAGGAAATTTTGGCCAAGGGCAGTGGGAAAACTCAGTGAACCACCCTCAGAGGCAATGAGCACTCACCATCTGGCCAGGTGGCTCACCCCAGTCGCCCGTTCTTTGAGTGGCAAACATCCCTAAGAGCCCTGGGTGAAAACTCCTGGCACCCCCTGCATCCAAGAGTGTGCCTCTGGTCCATGAGAACCGCCTTTCTCTGCAGCAGGGTGCTGCGCTGCATTCAGTAGTAAACCCTGCACTTGCTCAGTGTGGGAGTTAACATCAGACTCCAACTTGCAAAACGTCCAAGAGCTATGGCCCCAGTCCCAGGTGAGCTTGAGCAGGTCCATGTAACCCAGGTAGCCCTTGTGCCTTGCTACCCACCAGTGCCCTACCCAGTCGGAGGAGATGGTGGCAAGCAGCCTAAGGACCAGGGCTTGGCAGCAATAGAGTCTGCAGGAGTGAAGAAGTATGCTTGGGGAGGGGGGGGGGAGGTGGAGAAGAGCCACACCCTGGCTGGAGGCAGCCTAATTTTCTAAATAGGAGACAGAGTAATGTATGACAATTCACTTGACAAAGGGACTGAGGTGTGGCATCACCTGGGATGGCCACTGGCTTAAAAGGAATCCTAAAAACCTCAGTTTGAGGAGTAGCCCAAGTCCCTAAACCCTGACCCAGAGACTGGAGCCACACGATAAGCTCTAGGAGGCCTCCTTCCTACCCAGTTTGGGCTTAAGGACTGATCACCTGGGAATGGGCCCCTAGCTCGTGGGGAACCAGAGCAAAGTGAGGGCAGTAGGAGGGCCAGCCAAGAACCACCCTCCTGAGGGTCTCCCCAATGCTGGGTCAGGATTGCTCCTTTGCCACACCTCCCTGTATTGCATTCTGGGCTAGACAGTGTGGACGGTGCTTGGGGAGCAATCTTCCAACACTGGCCCTTCTCGGCCAGGAAGAGACCTGGGCATTTCGAACCCTCTGCCTAGGCAGACTGACTCAGAGGTTAGGACCAGGCCATACCAGGTGGGCAATTGCCTTCCTGAAGTGCATTCACCAATAAAGTCTGTCTGTCTGTCTGTCTCTCTCTCCTCTCGCTCTCGCTCTCGCTCTCTCCTCACCCCCCCCCCTTTCTTTTCTGGTAGCTTTGTTTTAACGAACCAGATGTTTTGTCTGTAAATTCTCCCAAGAACTTTTACAGTTTTGACGTAAAATAAACCTTAGAAAATCAGAGTGGTATATTAGCGCCACTTCTGTGGGGCCTTGGGGAACTGTTTTAGGCAAGCGTGGAAGGAGGCAAGCCTTGAAGAAAGTCGGGTGCATCCTTTGGCCCACGATCAAGCAAGTATGCTGCCCAGGCCTCCTGAAGTGCTTGATCCTGGCATATCCTTCCCTTCACCCCAGCATTCACACACTCACACCTACTCAGCCCTACCCTGCCAGTCCAGTGCATCCTATTCTGTCAATTTCTTGTGGATCAGGGCAAAGAGGTGTGGGCACCTTTAACCAGGTAAGCCCACTGCGCCCCAGACTTTTCCACCTGGGCCACCTGACTCTTCTGTGGTTGAAGGGCCACCCACCTTCCCAGTCAGTCCTGCAGCCTATAACTTTCAAAGAGGTCTCTAGGCTGAAGCAGAGCCCTTCATGCCAGAACTTGGCTCAGCTTCATGAAACCTGAGTTGGGCGCTGACTTGACTCACCTGCGGGGGAGGGGTGGGGGAGGGGGCTGACCAGATCTCCTTCCTAGATGCCCTTTTCAGATCTAGCTTTCCAGGAGGAATTTTATTTTTAAAATCAAACTTCCAATTAGAGGAAGAAGGAAGGTTGTCAGGGGAGGAAACTGGTCTGCCCAGTAGCCACTCCTCCCAGTGTGCTTGGGGGTGGCCACTTTTTGTGGCTCCCCCAAAACAAAGGCTGGGGTTTCCTCACCCTTCCCAGTCCCTCAGCACCTGATCTTCTGCTATGCCAAAGCCCTGCTTGGGTCCCTCCTCCCTCTGCTCAAACATTTGCGGAAACTTTCGAAAAACTTCCTTAGGAGCCGGAAGGAAGATTAAATGGATGATTTTTTTTTTACGTGCCTGTGTTTCTTTCTAAGGAGGATTGAACAGTGTGAAACCAGGTTTGCCAGACGTAGTGACAACCTTACCCGTCCACTTGGTTTGCGCGGGAAATTCCCGGATACAGCGTGTTCCCTTATTGCCTGGAGTGTCTTGCTCCCCTGCTGGGTGAAATGATTTGGGGGGAGCGTAGTTTTGAAGGAAAAATATGCTGGAGACCAGGGCGCCCCCACCCTGCGGCTTGGCCCTGGCTGCGAGCTACCAGCTACTTGCTAGCTGGGACCAGAGGTGCCCACCTCTCCCCACGCGGGTGCGCGAGCTGCGCTGTTGGCGCCTGGGCGCCGCCGCAGGAGCCGGGAGCGGGAGCAGCGCCTCCTCCCAAACCTAGCCAGGCGCGGCTTGGCAGCCCGGACAGCCTGGCTTCCTCGGCCCCCGTGACCTCATTAGTTGGCTAAGAAATTTGCAGGACCCGGCGAATGCCTTTTTTTCCTTGCGCTTTTCTTAGCCTGGTCCTTTTCTCTGTCTCCCACGTTACGGTTTCCTTTTTGTCCCAGATCTTCCAAACGGGGAAGACCCAGCGCTAATTCTCGGTGGGGCCGATAGCGAGAGCGATCACAGGTTGGGACCTCGTTATTGCTTTTTCGTCTTTGTAAAATTCTTGAATCTGGTTGCATATGCCTGTGTTGCCGCAGGACGCCGGCTAGGGCTGGGCACGGCGATGGCGATGGTCGGGCACAAAAATAGTCCATAATCTTCGTGGCTTCCTAAACTCTCAGCCCAGAAGACCTTCTGGCTTTCTCTTTCTGCCTCGTTTTCTCGATTCCCATTCCGCTTTTTGTTGTTGTTTTGTTTTTCTTCCACCCCCTTTCACCTGCTCTCTCTTCTCCCCTGCGTCTGTCTCCAGCCTCTTTTCAGTAAGACTTCTGGAAGATTATCCATTTAGCTTTTACGGAGGGAGCGCCAGCCCCAGCGCGCTAAGAGTTCTGTTCAGAGCCTGGGAGTCGGCGGCCCGGAGAGCCCAGACCCCAGGGGATCCAAGGACTTTGTAGTGTCTGCAGCTTTGTAGGTGGGGACCTAGCTAGTCAGAAATAGGCTGACGCTTGGTTTCAAAGAAAATAACATGTTAAGAAGTTTCAAAGCTGCCAATAAAAGCCTTTTAAGTGGCCTGTGATTCAGTACCTGGAGTTGCGGCGATGGCATTGGTAAATGACTCTAATACCTAAAGAAAAATATTACAAATGCCGCTGTCTCGGCCACCAATCGGGCGCCGCTCTCCTGCACGGGCGGTGGCTCCTCTCTGGCGCGGAGGGCACCGGCATTTGCATGATAAATTGACCAGACTGGCAGCAGCCAAGGAAATATTCAAATTAGGCCCCGGGTTAGGGGTTGAGTCCCTGGGGATCCCTCTCCAGGCGCACCTCTCCCTCCGCGCCCCCTAGAGGCGGGCGGCAGGAGCGGCCGCCGAGGCGCCAGGGTCCAGGGTGGTCGTGGCTCCAGGCGTGCCCTGGCTCACAGCCAGGGACTGAGGAGGGGCGGCAGGGCCACTGCATGCTTCGTGCGCGCCGACGGACAGACGGACGGACGGACTTGCGCACGGACTGCCGAGATGGGCAGTAATACTCAGCAGGGGTTTAGGAAAGACTCTAAGCCCATCTCCTGGGTTTTCAAAAACCACCACCACTACCCACCATGGAAGATCAAACTGTTGGCTGGGTTCATGGGCCTTCAAGACAAGCCTAATGCCCACAGCTAACATCCTCTTTCCTCAAAGCACCCCCTGAATTGAAATTCGGAGGCAGAAGAAGATGGTTATTCAACAGGTCCCGCGCTCACTACCATGCGCCCCCCACTCTCCCCAGACCAACACACCATGTCCAGGAACAAGGAGAGGGGTAGGGGTGGGCGTCCCAGGCCTTCGCCCCGCCAGGGTCACAAAACCTCCACTAGGTCTTCCCAGGATGATAAGGAGGCACCGGGCAAATCTGCTGGCTTGGGCCCGCCAGAGCCGCCTCCACTGCTCTGAGACGCTACGTAGCTCCTGGAAAGTGCAAGGTTTGCGCCCCGGTGGTGGTGGTGGGGGATGCACCGAGAAGGCTGGGTGTCCCAGTGTTTGGGTCCTGGGAACTGAAACAGCCTAGAGGACCAGGCGGTCGAGCTGGCTCTGCCCCGAGGTCCAGGCTCGCTGGACATGGGCCTGTGCCCCTGAGGACCAGCCAAAGTTCCTCTTGGCTCAGGGAACGCCCACCTGGCTCTGACACCTTTCCCCTACCTCTCGGCTTCTGACCCGACCCCCCACAGGTCATTTTTAATGTTTTCTTTTGAAGTGCAATTGACTTGCTGTGGAGTAAAGCGCCCTCCTCCAGTCCTTTTTCCGTCTCTGCAAGGCTTGGGCTCTACTGCCTATAAGCCATCACTGCCTCTGATGGCCGTTTGATCTCCTCCCAGGCGTTGGTGAGGCCCACCGAACCGGACGTCTGGACTCCAGCTGCCCTCTCACACCTTTCTATAGACCCACTTAGTCTTGGTCCTCCAGGGGTCTCTGCTGGCCCGCTTGCTGTGGAGACCCTGGAAACTCACTCACTCACTGGAAAGGCACTAGCAGAAATCACAGCCATTGCATTCAACCTTGAGAGAGGCTGTGGCTTTGGACTACTTTCTAGGTAATCTTCTTAAATCCAAGATGTGGAAGAATAGGGTCCAGTGAATGAGGCTCAATTCATACACAGATCTCCGCCATCCCACCATCCCCTCTTTGGGATGCTTTAGCGAACTGCAGTGCTGAGGGGAGTACAGCTGGAGGAGAGCCAGGTTCAGGCACATGAGAGCCCTCCTTACTCCAAGAAGAACCTTTGTTCCAGTTGACTTGAAGGGCTGGGGTCAGGGTCTTCCACTGAGGAGGTGGTTGGTCTCAGTAGGAGGGAAAGTCCTTATTTGCGGTGCATGACAACCTCCAAACCCTTCTCCTTAGGTTTCATTTGTTGGTCCTGAGACCTGAAAATGGACCAGAGTTAGCTCCAAGCAGTGGCATATGTCACGGAGGGAGTTTCTCCTGATTCAAATGTCCAGAAATGCAAGCTGCTCTCGCTCAAGAACACTAACGCCTGGGGCTGGAGGGCGTCTGGAGGGGGGTGGGGAAGACCAAGAAAGTAGGAAAGGGGAGTGAGCATGAGCACTGGGTCGCTGCCCTGCATCCAGTCTGAGTCCAACTTAGTGGGGAAGGAGGCCCATGGGGGGGAGAAACCAGAAAGGGGAGGAGGAATACAAAAGGATGCAACATGGAGTAGCTCTGCCCTGCTTGTGCCTGTGTTTGCGTATGGATGATGGGCAGTGGGACACTGTCTGCAGACAGGTCTGGACCCCACAGCTTCTAGCCAAGTGACCTTGAGCAGGTTGCAAAGTCACACTATTTGAGCCTCATTTCTTTCATCTCTAAAACAGAACGATCTCCCTTTTTCATACCTAGTAGGACCTCCCTGAGAGAAACATTTGCTAAAAGTTGGGTTTGCACTTTAAAATCCTTGCTTCTCCCCGCCAATTTTGGAGCTGCAAGCTAGAAGTCTGAGTTTGGTATGAAAGAAGCACTACTATTAGCAGCTGTGTGTCAGTGGGTGAGTCATTTTCCAGCTCCTGCATCATAGAAGAGGAGCAGTAGATGCCCAGAGGGACTTTGGGAGGCAATGACTTTGCATACAGCAGCCTAAGAGACAATCCAAGCCCCTCAGCCCCTTCTCCCACCCCTGCCAAGTCGAGGTGAGGAGAGCTTCAGGGTCCTGCATCCCTGAATACAAGGCTTTTAAGTGGAGCCCTTGGAACCAAAGGGGTCCCTGGGATGGGGGCAAATGAAAGGATGAGGAAGAGTCCCAAAGGTAGGACCCAGGTCTCCTGACTTCCTTGGAGGAGTGGGCACGCAGGGCTAATAAGGCGGTTCTCCCAGCCGCTCTGTGAGCTCATTAGAGGCAGGCCTATGGAGAGGAGCTGCACTGATATTTCTATTTCCCTGTTAGTAGCGGCTGGAATTTGCACCATCCAGGTCAGATGGAAACTAGGAGCTGGGAAAATCTGACACGCTCATTGATTTGCTCTCTTTGCTATCACTACTCACAGGAGGAAGAAATGTGACTTCAAAATTGCAATTAGGAGCCAGCCTGCTAAGGGTGCCTTGCGTGAGCTCTTGTGCCTCTTGCCTCTTAAGGAGGTCGGCTCATTCATGGTTTTGAGCAGAAGCAGGCAAGGCAAATAAATGCCGCCCAGACACTCCCTCTCATTTTGGGTCCCATCTCTGAAATGAAAGGATGGCAATTGTCCTAATGTTTTAAAAGTATTAACTTCCTTTCAAACATTCTTTAACCTTTCATGTTTTGTTACTTGATGAAAAGGTCATTTTGTTCGGAGGATGCAGCTGTTCTATAATTGTTCAGCCATCGGGGTGAATTCCATTGAAATCTTGAATACTTTCATGGGATCCAACACACAGAACTACCCCAGACCTAGAAGACATTTTCCTGTATACCAGCAATGCACATATGCGTGCAGTTTTGAGTATGTTTATGTCTTTTCCTGTGCACACTCATGGGACGTCGTGGTTTACACATTGGGCTGGTAACCCCAGTATCTGAAGTTCAAAATCACCAGCCGGGCCTGGGGAGAAAGAGAGGACTTCCATTCCCATAAAGATTTACACTCTTAGAAACTCACAGAGGCAGTTCTAGTCTGGCCCGGGGGTTCAGTCTGAGAAATGGACTTGATGGCGGCAGTGAGATTGATTTGCTTTCTCTTTGTTTAATGAATATACATATACTCATAGGCACTTGGATTTGGATGAAAGCCCTACTATTCTCACATGAGAGGGAAATGTATATACATGTATTCATCTGCATAAAAAAGGTTTGCTAAACTTCTGATGGAAATCATTTATTGCACACGTTTCTTAATTCATCAGGAAGAATTTACTCAACTTCTCATTTAATGTTCCATCCCGGTCTCTAAAACAAATGCCTCTCCAAACCAAGGGGAGCTGGGAAGGGTCTCTCTCTCTCTCTCACTCTCACTCTCACTCTCACTCTCACTCTCAGCGTCACTCTGACTGCCACTTGGTCTAGCAGCAATTTTTCTCCACTTCATGTCTCTAAGCTGATAGATCCTTAGAAATGGATATCTTAGCGGCTTAGATTTGTAGTTTAAATAAGAAAAGAGTTAATAGGCTCAAAAAAGGGCATGAAGGTTTCTCTCTCTTTCTTTTAACAAGGAAACTACATGGGCTTTATGCCTGGACCCTTTCCGTGTCCATTTTACTAGCATGAGAGGCATTGGGTGTGGTGCTTGGATCTCTAGCTCTGATGGTTTCATTTTGAGGATGAAATTGCTCCAGAGAAATCAGGAGCTGTTAGAGAGGACAGCTTACTTTAAGTCTTTAGAGACACTCATATGGCACAGTCTGATCCACACTAGGTAAGGGCACTCTTTCACATAAACACCCAGGAAAACGAAGAGAGAGAATTGATACCTTTAGAAGGATGCAACTTGAACCCAGAGACCTACAAAAAGTGATATTTTAGACCTGAATAGTTGATCTTTGGGGCAAAATCCTCCAGAATTCCTCACCCAGAATCATTTGTCCCACATGTCAGGCCCCAAGCATGTTGACTACATTTGCCCATGATGTTTGGGTTGTATAGATATATAGATATATTTTTAATGCAGAACATATGTAAATAATATGTATATAACTAGAATCATAATGGAAGGCAAGCTTCCACAGAAGCATCATTCCATCCCCAGAAATGCCGAGGCAGTCCCCGGTGACCTCCCTCTCTCCTGGAACCACCAGCCTGCTGACAGCCATTGGCTGTCATCATCCTGCCTGCTGGCTGGTTTCATACATAGGTGTGCATCCTGTACCTGCTCAATTTTAACTTGATAGAAATGAAATCATACATACCAATTTATTTTATGCTGTGCCATTTTTTCCCTAATGGTGTATTTATGGATGCAACTGTGTGAATGTGGGCAGTTGATTCATTTTCAGAGTAGCATACAATGAATATATGAGGGTAAGTGAAAAGAATATATCCCGGTTCGTAGATGCTACATTTATTCCCAGCAAAACATGCTTGAACATGTCTCTAGAAGCATTGGATGGCTGTACACAAATTCTCTCTGTAATGCACTTGTCTTGGTCTTGTTAAGGTCCTTAAAAAAGTCCAATCAAAGCTGTGGCTTCTGCTGAGCCAATTAGATTCAAGGCAGAGGTCAGCACAGATGGCCATGACCATGATGAAGACTTATGATGAAGATCTTTTAAGAGAACTAAAAACTGTGTTGGTAAGAAAAAGACAGGAAAATTTTACCTCAGATTCCCCCCCACCCCCCCACCCTCCCGTCATGACAGTTCACCTGTTCATTCGCTGAGGGCAGTGTGGCCTGCCCGCTGAGAATTGTATGGAGAAAACTTTCCCCGCCTGCACCATATACTCATCTTGCCTCGCTCACACCATTTTCTGTTCCCCAAAGCCAGAGATCATAGAAAAGGAACAAGATTTAACTCCAAAACTGCTGCTTAGACTGGAGTATCGATCAGAGAGCACAGATTCTTCCGGGAAGGATTAGAGAGATGAAAGTACCACCTTCAGAGAGATGCTTGGTGCTGACCCTGGTATTGCCACGTGTTCTCACTTTAATGGACATTTAGGATCCAGTCCTGACCCCCAGTTCTTAGTTATTAAGAAAATGCTGCCGTGAACATGCCTGTCCCTGTACCCCAGGGCACATGTGTAAGAGCTTTCCTGTTATACCTGTTGGCCGTGGCTTGTTTGACCATACCATGTGTCTATCTGCAATGTTCAGTTGTCTTCCAAAGTAACGGTTTCAATTTCCACTCCCGAAAACAGGATCTTAACGTTCCCAGTTTTACATCAGCATAGGGTGCTCTTCGCATTTCGCTTATGCTCGTAATGTTTCCTAATCTAGTGCTTGCAGTTGGTGTCTTACCGTGGTCTGTTTGCGTTTCTATGATTGCCAATGCAGTGAATGTTTGTAGTCATTTGGGGTTCTTAATTTGCAAGGTCTTTTCTCATTTTATGTTGGAGCTATGATTTTGTAAAAGTTTCCTGCTGCCCAATTGGTATCCAGTTGCTGTGAGACTGTAGAGCACCTCAGAAATGGTCCTATAAGATCACTGATTATAGTCAATCAAATGCCCTAGCCTGCAGACATCACAGCCCACCATCAGCTCACGCTGGTTAAAAGCAATTGCCTCATAGGACGTGACACTGAGTCCTGCTAGCACAATAGGTTATACACTGTGTGCTACTGCTAACTCCAAGATCGCCAGTTTGAAACCACCTGCCCCTCCACAAAAAAAAAAGATGAAGCTTTCTGCTTCTGTAGAGTGTCAGTCTAGGAAAGTCATGGTGGTCAATCTGCCCTGTGCAGTGGGATGGTTATCGGCTGGGAGCAGGTGGATGGCAGTAGGTCTGAAGGCTCAGCTCAGCTATCTCAGTTACCTCACCTGTTTCTCCGAGGCCCCTGACAGCTCTGTGTCCTCAACTGCTCCTCAGCAGCATGTTTTCTCTGATGGTGTCAACAGGACCACAGGTGGGGAGTGAAAGTCCTTGCCTCCTCAACATCCAGCAGGGAAGAAAGAAGAGGAAGCCCTTTCTTTTGAACCATGTCATCCGAGCCCTTCCCTTAGGCCCTTCCCACCAGTTTAAGCAATTTCCTGGTCACTAGAATATCAGTGGTACAAACCGACCAGCTGTTCCCCCTGGAGGAAGATGTGGCACGGTCCTCTCTAGGTGTCACAGCTTTGGAAGCCTGACGGACCCCTCCCACTGTGTTCATCCTCTGGTGGCAGGGTAATGATAATGTGGCACTCAAAAGTTGGTTAAAAGAGTGCATTCAAATGTGTGTGCGATCCCAATATCAGAGCTGCCAGGGACCGTGCCACCTCTCATTTTGGGAATGACAGTCACTGGCATCTAACCCCTAAAACCTATTACTGCCCACCTCCACTCACGGTGACCCCTGGGTGCTGGCTTATAACTAGAGTTTTCAGTGGCTGATTTGTCAAAAGTAGACCACCAAGCCTTTCTTCAGAACTGGCTTTGCCTGCCTTAAGTGTGGGTGCACTAGGAATCCTGGGGGGCTATGCTCTCAGGAAGAGAAGAGGCTGGTGGTGGCTGAGTCTGGCTTAAACTTCCCAAGTCTCTTTCATTTTAGTGCCCATTTCTAAGGCACCTTCACATTTCAAATGCCCTGAGAATATGTTTAATTAGAACTTGGCCATATAGCCTTTTAGAATAAAACAGAAGGGACCAGCTAATTATATCGCTCAGCATTCTGTGGCAAACATATATTTTTTAATAAAACACTTTCCTAACTAGAGTAATCCCTGGAGAGACAAATCCTCATTTATAAGGAGGTCCCCAAAGGGAGTTAAAGATCAGAAAATTCCTTATAAAGAAATGAGACAAAGAGAGCAGAGAAGTGTTTGCAAAGGACTTTTTAAAAGCTACCTTCACTCTGAGCCTGAAATACAGATGTTTTCAAGATGCAAATTTTCATTTCAGATGTGTTGTCAGTCTTTTCTGGATTTTTAATCAAGTAGTTCCTTACTTTTTTCTTATTATCACAGATTCTCAGAGTTCTCACTCTGGTCTTTTTTTCTACAAGTATAAAATCTAAATAAATGAGTGATTTTCAAAGTGCACGTTATCTCCTGCTGGCTTCCCTGCCCTTATCTTGTGAATAGCGCCTTCCTTCTCCAATCAAGGACAGCCCACACAGAGCAGGGACAACACAGGCTGGCAGTGGCCACAGAGATGGCCATGTCCTAGAGTCTCTCTGCAGCTGGGAGCACAGCAGTACCATAGGGCTTTTGTGCTGGGCTGCGATCGCCAAGGTCTGCCGTTCCAAACCACCGGCCCCTCCGCAGGAGAAAAGATAGGACTTACTTCTCCTGTAAACCATCGCAGTCTTGGAGCTGCTTGACCCTCCAGGTCGTGATGAGTTGGCAGTGAGTTTGAATGTTAATCTTGGTGGGTAAGTCGGTTATGCATTGAGCTGCTAACCACAAGGTCAGCAGTTCGAAGCTACCAGCTGTTCTCTGGGAAAAAGGTGCGGCTTCCTCCTCCCATAAAGAGTCACAGTGTCAGAAACACAGAAACGCAGTTCTACACGGGCCTCTGGGGTCTCAGCCAGTAGGGATTGACCCCATGACCGCGTTTTGAGTTTAGAATGGGCTTTGTTGGCACGGTGGGCTACTAATGCTGAGGTTAGCTGTTCAAATCCACCAGCCACCTTTACAAGGAAAAAAGATGGGGCTTTCAGCTCCAAAATAGATTTTACAGCCTCAGAGGCTCTCTGCCAGGTCACTTTCAGGCAGAATTAATTTGGTGGCAGTGAGTTTGGGACAGTGTCTCTAAGAAGTCCTGGTTGCACGGTGGTGAGTGATGAACTGCTTAAAAATAGGTTGATGGTTCCAACCCAGCTCTGCAGCAGGAAGAGAGGTGGCGGCCGCGCGTATGCTCAGCAACCCTGAGGGGTAGCTCTGAGTCGGAATGGATTCGATGCAGTGAGTTTAGTCACCACAGCAGTGACCAATCAGCCAGAGTCCCACAGCCACAGCCACCACCCTCAGTCAATGGAGGCTGGTGTGTTGCTATGAAGTTGACCAGGTTTTAGTATCGCTTTTGAATCAAGCAAGGAAGAAAGGCCTGGAGCTCTGCCTCAACATATCAGCCCATGGAAACCTAATGTATCACAAGCATCCAATAGGAAACTGACCCTGGGGTTGGCGCCAATCCTGGGATCATTGTGCTGTTCTGTGCAGGGAGGAGCTAGGAGTCCAGGTCTGACGGCAGCAGGCAGCAAGCGACCTTCAAGAGGGAGGCTGGGCTATGATGACTGCACTGTGAGGCCCCTGCAAGAGTGGTGGCAGCCAGTCTTGGCAGGGGAGAGCCATGCTCTCTGATGTGTAGAGAATCATATCTCATTCAGTCTTCACCGGGA
This sequence comes from Nesogale talazaci, assembly GCA_004026705.1. NCBI lineage: Eukaryota > Metazoa > Chordata > Mammalia > Afrosoricida > Tenrecidae > Nesogale > Nesogale talazaci. The sequence continues at coordinate 20,103 of PVJH01009596.1, forward strand.
GCCAAGAAGGTGGGTGTGCTTGTTTGTTTGTTTGTTTTTGTGCAGTTGAGGAAGCTAAGGGACTAGAAGTCTTGGCCTTGAATTTGCACTCTGGTCTTTCTTCCCCAGAACTCAGCTTCTCCTCCAGATACCACAGGCTCAGGGACAGATCCCTTCCCAGGATAAGCGCATGAGGGGCACACAGGCTCCTTCTTTCACTAAGTTCCTTGTCCCTCAGATACTGCACAGGAGAGTCAAGCACCAGGTAGGATTTAATTACTAGGAGCCAGGAGAGTTCACAAGAGCCATGGAGTGAGGGAGAGCCACTCCAAGTCCGAGCAACACAGGCCGGGTTCCCCAGTGAAACCAAGCCAGTGAGCCTTGTATGTACACGTGTGTTGTGGTTAGGTGCCATCAAGTTGCTTCGAACTCATGAGAAACCTATGGCTGGCAGACCAAAGCACTGCCCAGGGCTGCACCATCCTCACTAGTGAGTGAGCTTATGTTCGAGCCCACTGTTGCAGCCATGCTATCAATCCATCTCATTGAGGGTTGCTAGTCCGGGTAGACTAGAGGAACAAATTTCAGAGACACGCATATAGGTATAAGGAAAAGGTTTATATACAAAAGGAATGGGACATGGAGAAAGCATCCCAGCCCAGTCCAGTTCAAAGTCATAAGTCCAGTATCAACCCATATGCCTGAAATCAGTCTATAAAGTCTTCTTCCGACTCACGAAGTCACAGGTCAGTGGGTACAGAATCCCCGTGCTGGCAGGGCACCTCGCCTCCAGGGATCAGGGTCCATCAACAGCAGAAGCAACTCATCGCTGGCAGAGGTCTCCATCTGGCCGCCCCACCTTCAGAGGTCTGGCTCCATCAGGGCAAAGCGGTTTGGTCTCTCTGCCGGCTCCTCCAATTTCTCAAACGCTGCCATCTTGTCCGTGATTCATCGTCTCTGAGACTAACTCCCACCAACTGGGGAAGATAGCTTCTCATCTTCATGAGGGAAATATCGCGAGATTTCCCAGAAGTCTCAGGAGAAAGCCATGCCCACATAGAGGCCTCATTGGCTACTCAGTGGCTATCTCCAGATTAACAGGCTAGACTCCACCCCTCCATTTCAATCATAAAATTAACATAAGCACATGACTGCCGCAAGGGTCTTCCTGTTTGTCACTGCCCCTTCACTTTTACCCAGGAAGATGCCCTTCTTCAGGGCCTAGTCGCTCCTGACATGTCCAAAGTGCATGAAGCAAAGTTTCACCATGCTTTAAGGAGCATTCTGACTGTATAGATGTGTTTGTTATTTTGGCACCCCATGGTATGTATGTTCAGTATCCAACTGTCCCATGCATATGAGGCAATTGAAAATACCACGACCTGGGTGAGGGGAACATTAGTCCTCAAAGAAACCTCCCTATTTTTAAGCACTTTAAAGAAGTCTGTGTGACAAACCACATAGTATGCCCTTGTTCTGAACCCATCGCTGCCTATACCCCTTCTTCTCAAAGCTGTTCTTGTTTATTTTGGTCCACACAGTTGAATGCCTTTGCATAGTCAATAAAATACAAGTAAACTTTTTTTTGTGGTCTGCTTTCAGCCAAGATCTACCTGCCATCGCTATGTTACACCTTATCTCCCACCTACTTCTGAATCCAACATGGATTTCAGGTATCCCCCTGCCAATGTACTGCTGCACCTGTTGGTAGAGTCTATCCCACCTGAATTTTGAGATCAACTCAAGAACAGATTTGCTGCATTGAACACTAATGATAGGATGCCTGATGAATTATGGGAGGACATCAGGAATATTCATTAAAAGGAAGGGAGAGAGAGAAAAAGAGAAAAGATCAACATGGGCATCAGAGGCACCATCTTAAATAAACTAGTGCTGCTCAGTGGTGCAGTCACAATTAAGAACACCACCAAAGGTTGTCCTCCAGAATTGTCCAATATGACAGTAACACAAGCCATGCAAAGCATCCTGCATTTCATCGCACTGTTGCTCAGTCCCATCAGCTCTGTTCCAACAGATAGAAACCCTATGGCCAACAGCAAGAAGCACTGCATGGCCCTGCACCACCCTCCCTGTGGTTACCACGTCTGAGCCCACCGTTGCAACTGTGGCGCCAGTCTATATCCTGAAGGGCCGTCCACTTTTGCACTGACCAAGCATGGTCTCCGTCTCCAGGGACTGGACCCTCCACTCCTCACATAATATTTAAAGTACATGAGCTGAAATCTCTCCATCTTTGCTTCCCAAAGAAGCATTACATGAACAAAGCATGAGAACGAAGTGAAATTGATTTTTTTGGGGAGGAGGCATCACTGGAAATTGATTTTAATAATGAAATTTACTTAATTTGTTATAGCCCAGATGTTGTTGTCTTAACATTCCATCAAAATAAAAATTACTCATGAGATATTTTGCCTTTTGTGAAATATATTCTACAAAAAATTATAGTATGCCTTTGACAATAGAAGGTAACACATGAAAATAGTAAACCAGATTGAATTCTCCTTTAGACTTAATAACAATGTCCTTCTGCAGGTTTTTTTTGTCTTAGTGAATGTGTACACAGTCAAGAACACATCATGTGAATCATCTCAAACCATTGCACACAATGCATGCCACTCAAAAACCAGATGCTATTCGTGGTGACTGTAGTGGATGGCACAGACCTAGCAAGGAAATGCCCAGGGGCACAGGGGCTTTCAGAGACTGTGGAACAACTGAGTGACAATAGGCAAACATTTTCCATGAACTTTTTGAATCTTCTTCATATTTGTTTCTATTGGTGTTGCAGTCATGAGCTTATGTTAATTGTATGATAGGTAGGGGTGGAGTCTAGCCTGTTAATCTGGAGATAGCCATTGAGTAGCCAATGAGGCCTCTATGTGGGCATGGTTATCTCCTGAGACTTCTGGGAAATCTCACGATATTTCCCTCGTGAAAATGAGAAGCTATATTCCCCAGTGGTTGGGAGTTAGTCTCAGAGACGATGAATCACGGACAAGACAAGATGGCAGCATGCAAGAAGCTGAATGAGCTGGAGGAGAAGCCACATGGCTTTGCCCTGATGGAACCAGACCTCTGAAGCTAGAGAGGCCACGTGAGGACCCCTGCCAGCGATGAGTTACTTCTGCCACCACTGGATGTTGTTGATGGACCCTGAGCCCTGGAAAGCAAGGAGCCATGGGGAGATCCCTGCCAGTGCTGGGATTCTGCACCCACTGACTTGTGACTTCATGAGTCGGAAGGAGACATTATAGACTGGTGTTGGGCATATGGGTTAATATCGGACTTGTGACTTTGAACTGGACTGGGTTGGGATGCTTTCTCAGTGTTCCATTCCTTTTGTATATAAATCCTTTCCCTATATCCATATGCGTGTCTATGAAATTTGTTCCTCTAGCCTACCAGGATTAATACATTATGGTACCAGGGGTGGGGTACTAAAGGAACAAATCATAAGATGGAGCGTGGATGCTTGTTTGACTTTTGTTTCATGGTTTTGTTACTTCTTTGGCTAGCCAGAAATCAGATATGTCCTTACAGTTTACTGAGTTATTTTCTGGAAACAATATGGGAAGTTAAAGTTTTGATTACTTTGTTTGGATGCTGTCTTTGGTTATTCCTATATAAAATGGGGATTCTACTCAAGGACAATGGTTAAGAAGGTCAGAAGTCCTGACCAAAAGCAGGGATCTGTTTAGATGCCTTCAGAGACCTAATTCAATGTTCTGTGTAAACAGTAATTTAGATGAGGATATAGATAAGCTTAATAAGTATTGACCTTGACTGTTTTAAGAATTAAGTTAGATTTCTGACTATGCTGTTTATACTGATTTATTATGCCTGTTATTGTAAATATAAAGATGCATAGAAATGTTTATTGGGAAGTATGATAAGAGTTTGCAAATCCAGTTAACTCAAGCCAAGCATTGACCTCTAGAGGGTTTAGGACTTAGCGTCAAAAACATCTCTGAAGAAATTGACCCCACCTTGTTCTTAGATGGGGTTAGGCCACACCTAGAAAGACTTCTCTGGGGCTGAGCCCCGGTGGCATAAGTGGTTGAGTGTGGGACTGCGGCCTGCGGGCTTGGTGGTTCAAATCCAGTGTCTGCTCTCAGGTTCGGCCCTGGGTAGTGCCCACGACCACCAGAGGCAGTGATGCCCCAAAAATAAAACAAAACAAACAAACAAAAAAGAAAGACTTCTCTGAAGAAAGTATCCCCACCCAATCTTTCAGAGTACTCAGGATACTTGTAGTCTGAGAGGTCAGACTGACCGATAAAGAAGGATAGAGTCAATTTCCTTGGACAATCCTGACTAGTGATTGTCTTCAAAAGTGAAGGAATCTGGAACCATGAAGATAACTCCTCTCTGGGTTTGAATGTTAAAGGAAACGTGTGGCAGGCTGAAATGCTTGTTAGGTGACCACCCAGATTTACTGCTTATAGGTGAAAGCAGGAGAAATGCGGCAATAAAGAGCCGGTTGACTTTGGCCACTGACACCTGTGGACTTTGTTCACAGGAAATAGAGAAGACAAGAGTGGGTTGACTGCTCTGAAGTTCATGACCTAGCATGAGAGAGTTAGGCATGTTAAGAATTTGTTGGGACCTTGGTCTAAAGAGAAGGCGACCAATGGCTACAGGTGAGGCTAAGTGGAAAAGCCCTCATTGAGTTGACCAGAACCCGACCAGAGGAAGAGAAGCGATTTAAGTCTGTGAACTGGTGCATATCGCTGCTGACTTTATGGATGGTCTGTCCTGATTTGACTTTGATAATGGATGCACACTTCACGAGTTTCCATCTGGAATGAAGATTCTTCATGTTGAAAGATATGATTGTTTCCTCAGAGCACTGGGTTGGTATAAGTGGGCAATATAGAAATTAGATACCCAAAATGGGAGAATAAAGGCACGAGGTGATTGACTTGCAAACTCTTTTTTTTTTAGGCATCACTGCCCTCAGGTGGTGGGAGTAGGAGGCCCAGCCTTTGCTCCTGGGAGCCGGAATTGAACCTCCATCCCAATGGGCCGCAGTCCCGCGCACAACCACTATGCCACTGGGGCTCAGCCCTCCCAGTGGGCCGCAGTCCCGCGCACAACCACTGCGCCACCGGGGCTCAGCCAACTTGCAAACTCTTATAGGTGGTGGAATATATATTCATAGGAGTATAGGATCAAGGTGTAAATATTCTGTAACTACAATCGTAAGGCACAGGATATCTTTTGTTTTGTTCACTTATAGAATGTTATTTTTAAATGATGGTGACACATGTTGAATTGTATGCATTTTAGTTTTATCCTGTTAGGTATAGATATGATTTTATTGTTTATTTGAAGGTTATATATGGTTACAGAGTTATGTGAAAATATAAAGTTAACAAGGGGTCGTCTGTGGCAGTCATGTGCTTATGTTAATTTTATGATTGAAATGTATGGGTGGAGTCTAGCCTGTTAATCTGGCGATAGCTATTGAGTAGCCAATGAGGCCTCTATGTGGGCATGGTTATCTCCTGATACTTCTGGGAAATCTTGAGATATTTCCCTCGTGAAGATGAAAAGCTATATTTCCCAGTGGTTGGGAGTTAGTCTCAGAGATGATGAATCACAGACAAGACAAGATGGCAGCATCCGAGAAGCTGAAGGAACTGGAGGAGAAGAAACACGGCTTTGCCCTGATGGAGCCATTGCTTCTGCCACCACTGGATGTTGTTGATGGACTCTGAGCCCTGGAAGCGAGGAGCCATGGGGAGACCCCTGCCAGCACTGGGATTCTGCATCCACTGACATGTGACTTTGTGAGTCGGAAGGAGACATTATAGACTGGCGTCGGGCATTATAGACTGGTGTTGGGCATATGGGTTAATATCGGACTTGTGACTTTGAACTGGACTGGGTTGGGATGCTTTCTCAGTGTTCCATTTCTTTTGTACATAAATCCTTTCCCTATATCCATATGCGTGTCTATGAAATTTGTTCCTCTAGCCTATCAGGACTAACACAGTTGGCCTCTTTCTTCATTTATACCTTAAATCCACCACCCTTTGAATCTCTGTCTCCCAGGACCCCTTTGCTGGCTGTGTGAACTGTGAGTGGAGTCCCATTACTGCCAAAGTTGGACGTTCTTAACTATTTTCTTCATTCTTACAGCAAGTGGACAGCATTCTTACACTCTTCATGGAGGACAGCAAATTCCTGTCTTAGATACCTCCATCACACTTTCTTTTCAGCATTCATCCATTCATCCCAAAATATTTGAGTGCTTTGCACATATCGGGGACTCCACCTGGCCCTAGGAATTCAGATGAACAGATTGTCTTGTGTATACTTCAGAACTTGTGAGGGGTCATATGAACTTAGAATCTAGTGAAACAGACAGGTACTACCCAAGTCACACAGTGTAACATTTTAGACTGTGCTAAGTTTTGTAAGGGGCAACACCTTGGTGATGTGTTGGCTGCCAATTGCAAGAGCAGCAGTTGACCCTAGCCACTGCGGCAGAATGATAAGGCTTTCACTTTCGTAGGGTTGCAGGTCAACCTGTCCTATAGGGTCACTCTGTGTCAGAAGTGACTCGATGACAGTGGGAAGAAACAAATGTTGCAAACACAACCATAGACTTTTAAATTTCTGACCCTGAACTCATACCTGAGAGGCTAGCCCCCAGAATATATGAGGAGTGAGTGGGTGTGTCCCTGGCCCAATGGACTTGGTGAACCCTGATGCCGAACGCCAGAGGCTAGAGCAGGATAATATGATCTCAAGGTTCCTTTCAGACCCAACAATGCCTAACTTCCACTTGGAAGGTTTCCAAAGCCCACTGGTCCATATCCTAGTCACAAGGCTCCTCCCTTGTGCTTGCCCTCGTTCCCAGAAGAGTAGGCGTCAGATAGAATGTGAACAGGAACCATGAAGCAGAGGGCAGCTCCTGCGTTCATTCATGCCTTTGTTCCTGCACCAACCCTATTGGAGGACCGGAGGCTTCCTGGGAATGTTCCAGCCATTGCTAAAAGCAAGGCCAGCATTCTCTTTGGCCAGATCACCCAGCCAACCAGGCACACTTTCTCTGAGAGGATAACAATTTAAAGAAGACGAGGCAAAAATCAATGCTAATAGAACTTCTGAGCTAGTCCCTAAAATGACATTGTCCACAGTGGCCACTACTGTGAGCCCACAGCTGCACAGGGAAGAGGGAATTCTGATGGGCACACTCTCACAAGGACTTCAAGTCTAGCCAGATCAATAAGTGAGAGACTGGGTGAAGGCTGAGGGTGGAGGGAGGCAGGCTCCGAGGGGCACCTGGTACCATCCCTCTTCTGCCCCATGAAACAGGACCAAGACCCTCCTTCAGTTCCAAGTCTCTGGGGACAAGGTAATTTCGGCCACACTTGATGTAACCAATACATCACTGTCTTCTCCACCAGCTTTCAAATTAAACTCTGATGTATAAAGTTAAACAAAAATGAGATAAAAATTGGCAGGGGTTGAAGAGGGTCAAAGTCGTCACAGCACAAGGTGGGCTGTTGCACCTTGTGATTTATGTGAGTCTGTAAACTGAGACAAAAATAAAATGATAAAGCTTTTCTGAGACTTTTTCATTGAGAATGAGGCATTACTAATTTATTTTCAATAGACTCTTAGGTTTTACAGCTGCAAAGAGGGGGTAGCTATTGTTTCTAGCAAAGATGCCGCCATTCAATGAGGATAGGGTGGGGGTGGGGGGCTGTGATCATTTGAAAACATCTTGCAATGTAAGCATTTTAGGGAGCCATGGAGATGGATCCACAGCATAGGAGGGAGCAGAGCTCCTCTGCCTTGTCTTCTCATTTCAGCCTCTTAGTCCCCTTAAGGACGAACACTCACAATGTACTGCCCCCGTCTGGTCATGACCACCACGTGTCTGTTAGTTTGTCAGATGTGTCTTACAGGTTGCTATGCTGCGGGAGATTTTGCCAACAGTACTTCAAATGCCCACAGTGGTCAGGTCTCAGCAGAGCTTCTCCAGACTAAGAACAGACCATGAGGAAGAAAGAAGCTGCCCACTTCTGAAGGATTCGCTACTGAAAACCTTCTGGGCAATAGTAGGACATTGTCAGACATCGTGCCAGAAGATGAGCCTTAAAATGGTGCTGGGGCAACGAGGTAGCAGAACACAGAGACTGGGGCTATCATAGCACCGCCAGGGAGCTGCCAGCCTGGCCCGTACTTGGTTCCACTGCACAGAGGGTCCCTGGGAGTTGGGCCAGGCTCAACAGTGTCAGCGTGCCTGCCGAGTAGGAGAGGTGTCAGGAGCACAGACAGGAACACTGCTGCAAGGTCTCTGCATGTACCTCGCCTTCTGGAGGGAAAATGAACCCATTAAAATGAGAAAACCTCTGGGATAATTTCGAGTAGAATGAATTGCTCTGAAAAACAGGAACGAAGTTGGATAAAAGTATGGAGAAATGGATGTATGGGAAGCCAGAAGGTGTGGAGTCTGTTAAGAAGGTGAGTGGGGTAGCCAGATTTGCATTTTTGGCAGCTCACCAAGGCTTCTGTGTGGAAAACTAAGGAGGTCAGGGTGCGGACAGGCTAGCCATTGTGGTGGCCAAGCGATGAGGAGGCAGTGGTGGAAGAGAGAAGAGTGGAGCTCTGCCTTTGCAGATCCCTGTTCTTGGTGGCTGGTGTTAATCCTGCTGTCAACTCATGCCAAGCCTAGGCACAGCCGGGCATGGCACACGCACTCCTGGCCCGGGGCCATCCTGGGACTTTGGGGGCCAGGGTGCTATGATCTGTAGGATTGTCATCAGCAGATCATCAGTCCTGGATTCTTTGTCTATCTTAGTCGAAGCCATCTCCCGGCCTACCCTGAGAGGGTGGTGCAAGAGCATGAAGTGTCTCGCCTGAGAATGAACCTGGACCTCAGTGTAGAAGGCGAGAATCCCAACCCTGAGCGATCCCTTTGAGGATAAGGTGTCCAGATAGCATCTGTGGTTTCTGCCCCAGCACTGCCCAGCACAGAACTTCCTAACAGCTATCTCCTAACATCAGTGGCTCCAAATCCCGTGCAAGCTGCTTCTGGGTGGGGGTAAAGCAGAGGTGCGGGCCTGAGTAATGAGCCCACATCAGCAGGAAGAGGATTTCCAGAAAGGGAAGCATTGGCTCCTGCAGTGCATGTGTGAAGAAGGGGTGGTGGATTGTGCTAAACATAATTGTCTTCAGTCTTATTTTGTTCAGTAAGTTGTCTTGAGTTCACCTCCTTACGTTCTTTCTATAAACTGTTCTAGTCTAGCTTTTGGCTTGGCACTGCTACTTAAACTACATCCCTCAAGGCAACTGTGGGCTTCTCCATTGTGAAAGTCAGAGTTCATCCAGGACAGATGGGACCACTGTTGGAGTTTTCTAACATGACAATACTTCAGTGCATACCAATGCCCACCTGTCACCTATGGACATGACTCTGTGATCAAAGGCCAGGATGAGGTGCATGTGGATTTCTTTGCAGGATTTGGTTGGCCCAACAACTTCTCACAGAATGTCTTTGAAGTTCTTTATTTGTCCTGGATCTTTGGGAGGAGATGGAAATTTGGGCAGCCAAAGAGCTGACCTACCCACACCATTGTCTTCTGGGGACACAGCTAGACTGTTATCTACCATTCTCCCTTTCCTTGGAAATGTGGACAGAAGTGATGTGTTTTACTGCCAAGCCTAGTCCATAAAAAGTCTCTTGGAAACACTCCCCTCTTTCTTGTCTATCCTTTTCCACCCTTTGGATGTAGAGAGTCAGTCACCAAATAGAACAACTCTAGATTCCTGAATGACTACAAGGACACACATTTTCTCCAAAGACTATTATGGCAATAAGAAATAAATCTCTACTATGAGCCATTGGCGGGCAGGTCTACCAGTTATAGTAGCTTAGCACAACCCAGCACTAAAGGGGCTGACAGAACAGTAAGGGAGCAAGGCCAGTCTCACCATTCTGGAACTATCGAATGTGGCCTGGAAAAGGAGGCAGTTGTAGGGTTTGGACCTTCAGTTCTGAAGACATGGGTTGTTACACTTTCCCATTTTATCCCCTTCCTGAGAACAAGTAGGGAAGGCACTCCTAGTCAGGGAACATCACAGTCCTTGACTGTGATGAAGGGCATGAAGCAGACTAAGTTAAGGTCAAGCATGTAGAGTCTCCCTGGAAGGTGGGTAACAGGTCCTGAAACACATAATAGTTCAGCTGTCACAGGGCCAAGATCTGGGTCAGAGTTTTAAATCTTCTCTGTCTCTCTTCTCTGGTTTACGCAGCTGGGAAGATGCAGAAAGGGCTAGGAAAAGAGGACCCCCGAACTAGGCTGTGAGGAAGTCTGTCAGCCTGCCTCTTCTCTCCCAGGGTCTTTATACAGGGCAGGAGCCCACCTGTCAGCTGTGCTTTAAGTGCTATGTTACCTCACATTTGAATGCTTGATTAAAACAGCAAGCTTTTCCAGCTTTCTCCAGAGGCCTGCAATATCAGGGATGTGATCGTGTCTGAGGGCTGAGGACTCTTAAGGGAGATTTTCAACTATTAGCCAAAACAGTAGACTACTAGCCACAAGATCAATAGTTCAAACCCACCCACTGCTCCCTGGGAGAAAGATGAGGCTATCACTTCTCATAAGGATTTACAATCCTGGAAACCATAGAGGGTCGCTCTGAGTCAGAACCCACTTGATGGCAGTGGGTTGGGTTTGGGTTTGATTTTGTCGCCATAGTTCCCACCTAGGCCCCGGCAAGTTTGCCTTGGATCCAACTGCCTCCAGTTGGCCCAGGGACTCGCAATCCTGGCAAATAAAGCGCCTGCATATCGCCCTCAACCTCAGGGAGTGGGCAGATCTCAGAGACCTTGAAGCCCATTGCTCCATGCAGGGAAGGCGTGTTGTTGTTGGAGACGGTATCCATCACCTGATGAACGTGTTGGTTCTGGACACCATCGTCCCTGATGGTGGACCAACAGTCTGATGACTTGGAGTCTGAGTTCAGTCCTTGAGTTTGACCAATTCTGTAAATGGGTCTCTTTCAACTTCTTCCTATTTTTTGTTCTATCCCAACAGTTGTGTCATAATGTTTTATACAATAAATATTTATTTTTGATTATTTAAATATTGTCCACTGTTGAGTCAAATAGGACCCTGTGGTGGCCTAGGGGTTATTCATTGAGTTAGAACCCGAGGCCGGCAGTTAGAAACCACCAGAGGTTCCTGGGAAGCGAGATGAAATGTTCTACTCTTATAAAGAGTTATGGTCTCAGAAACCCACAGGGGCAGTTCTACCAGTCCTATAGGGCCACAATCAGTCAGTATTGGCTTGATTACAGTGAGTTCACAGTTTAGCCAAATAGTACGATAGGAGTGATTGCTTATTTCCATTCTTTTTCACCCCCTGGAGTTAATATCTGACTCATTTCCATTGGCTTGATTTTCTTTGTACCTGTGATTGAATGTTTCCACATCTACCCATAGCCTCTCATGACAGTGTCCCACCAGGTGGAAGAAAGATATCATGTGATCTCCTTGTTGCAGCAACTCCTTCTCACACCTGACGCCTTTCTGCCCATAGCCTTCAGATGCTCCAGTCTAGTTCCTGGAAGTTACCAGGTCTTAAGTTTTCGGTCAAGACAATTTCTAAACCTTTCTCCTCTGAATACCCACATCCCCAAACAATAAGCAGACAACAGATGAAGCAAGATGAATGGCAAACCAAATCATATGAGCAGATAGCCATCATCAAATGCTGCCAAGGCAGAAAAGCATATGAAAGGGATTCTTCTGGAGCTTATTCTGCTTCATGTCTACAGGTAGTACCCAGAGTAGTTCAGGAAGCTTCAGGGCCATCCAGGGGAAGACTCTGGTTGGAAGCCTCCATAGGCCTCAAGGTCCCTCTTCCCAAACAAGAGTGTGACCCGCATTCCTTTGGATAATGTAAGATGGCCCATGTCGAGGCCTGGGGTGAAATTCATACCAAAGCCAAGGATTAGGGTGAACATCTGCCATTAAGCACAGGAATCCAAAGCCCACTTTGGGCTCACTCACAGAGCAGAGGCAAATGCTGTTTTCAAGAGGGTGACTTTTGCGAATGCTGTGAAAGTTGTGTGAATTTTAGTACACCTGGAAAACACTCCCATCACCCTGAAATTTTTCTGTGGTCAAATCCTCCCTCCACCCAACCCCTGACCACCACTGGTCTACTCTCCACCACCATAGTCTCCTCTCAGAATGTCATATGATTGGAGCAATGAAGTTTGTAACTATTTGACATGGGCTTCTCTCATGACACCTTTGAACCTAACTCAAATTGATGGCTGTATCAATGATTTGTTTGTATGTGTTGTTGGTACAATTCCAGCATATTGGTGTCCCACCATTTGTGCTCCCAGGAATCTGCTGATAGACATCGGATGGGTTCCAGCTTTTGCTTATTGTGAATATTGTTGCTATAAAATGAATTGAATGTGTAGCTTTTTTGTGTGAACACAGTTCACACAAGCTCTAGGATAAACACTGAGAAGTAGACTTGCTAGTTCATGTGATAACCATGTGTTTAACTTTACAGGAAACTTTCAAACCATTGTCCAGGAATGCCTCTACCAATTTTTCATTTCCACCACCAATATATGCTAGGTATCTTTGTCAGCATTTGGTGCTATCCTTAGTTATATTTTAAGCATTTAAATAGATGTGTTTGTATATATCTTGACCGGTTGGGTTAGTTCAGATAGACTAGAGAAACAAATTCATAAACATGTATAAGAAAGAACTATATCAAAGAGTAACTGTATATTAAGAAAACATGCCAGTCCAGTCCAGATCTAGTCCATGGGTCCGATATTCGTCCATATATCTGATATCAGTCTATAAATTCTTCTTCAGATTCATATGGCCATGCAATAATGTCAAATGCAGGAGGATCACAGTCTTATGAATCCAATGGGGTTAGAAGCATCTCCAGTTGGCATGGGTCTCCGGGTGGCTCCTCCAGCTGCAGGGCACTGGCTGCCATCAGCTTAACTCCATGTGGTATGTCAAGAGGAATGTCTCACAGGACTTGAAGCAGAGAGTGGGTGTCCCGCCTCCAGTGAACTTTTTAATCTCCTCCAGTGCTTCCAAGTGAGCTTATCATTCTGTGACCCAAATGATAAGCTAAACTCCACCCCTTCACTTTTCAAAGTCTCAAATTGACAACAGATTATGTAACTACCACACAAGTCATTGCCTGGTTAATTCTCACTCTTTGAGTGAGAGTAGAGTAGGGTTGTCATATATATTTTCCAAGGTTGTCAATCTTCCCAAAGCTGACTGCCACAACAAACTCTAGCAGGGAGGCTGATGGGTTTCAACGGTCAGCATTCTGGTTAGCAAAAAGGAGCCCTGGTGGTGTCTGTGCTTTGGGCTGCTATCCTCAAGGTGAGCAGTTGGAAGCCATCAACTGCTCTATAGGAAAAAGATGAGGCTTTGGAATCTTACCCAGAGTTCCAGTCTCAGAAACCCATGGGGAAGTTCTACTCTATCTTGTAGGGTCCCTATGAGCTGAGATTGACCAGATGGTGGAGAATTTGAATTTGATTTAGCAGTTGAGTGCTTTACAACTGGGTCATCAGGGTTCCTTAACTGATGTGTAGTAGTGTCTTCAAAGTGGTTTGCAATCGGACCAACGGTTCCACAGGGACATGGGAAAGGGGAAGGCAGAGGGGAAAGGAAATGAGTGTTAACAAACCCAGGGAAAAGGGAACAAGTGACCCCAAATCAGTGGCAAGTTGGGTGTAGGAGGCCTGGTAGGGCTTGATCAAAGGCAATGTAACTGAGAGGAATTACTGAAACCCAAATGAAGGCTGTACATGTGCTTGGATTGGACTATAGCTGAATGTTGTCTTGTGGTGTCAAAATCCCCCATTCTGTAGGAAAATGATATGTTTTTGTCTCCTTACTTGGTCCAACTCCCCCACTCATTTTAATACCCTTTCTTACTTTAAAGAGGAAAAAAGTGAAGGCCTAAAACTTGGGGCTAACTTGAAAATTTTTGTTGCACAGAGCAGTTGTTTGCACATGTGTTTGACAACTAAGATTGCATCTGATTGGCTGCAGTGCATATCAATTAAGTGGTGGCATTGATGATAGCCTTACATTTGTTTTTTAAATGCCATGACCCACATTACATTTGTGATCAACTAGTAGATCGTGACTGATGTATCAAGCACCCCTGCTCTGGGATCTCTAAGACTTGAAGGCAAACAAGTGGCCATCTAGTTGAGAAGCAACAAAGCCCACATGGAAGAAGCACACCAACCTGTATAACCAAGTGCTGATGGGATCAAGCATCAGGCATCAAAGAAAAAAAATCATTCGTTATAAATGAGGGGACATGCAGAGTGGGGACCCAAAGTTCCTCTGTAGGCAACTGAACATACCCTTACAGAAGGGTTGCAGGTAGAAGAAGAGCCAGTCAGAGTGCAGTGTAGCAACGATGAAACATACAACTTTCCTCTAGTTCTTTAATATTCCCCCTACCCCACTATCATGATCCAAATTCTACCTTACAAATCCAGCTAGACCGGAGGATATACACTGGCACAGATAGAAACTGAAAACACCGAGAATTCAGGACAGATGAACCCCTCAATGCCAGTGGTGAGAGTGGAGAAACCAGGAGAGTGGAGGGAAGGTGGATTAAATAGGGGGAAGCAATCTCAAGGATCTACATATAGCCCCCTTCCTGGGAGTTGGACAACAGAAAAGTGGGTGAAGAGAGATGTAGGACAGTGTAAGATAAGAAAAATACTAATAATTTATAAATTATCAAGGGTTTGTAAGGGAGGCGTCCTGGGGAGGGAGAAGAAAATGAGTTCAAGTAGAAAAAAAATGTTTTGAGAATGATGATGATGGCAATAAATGTACTTGTGCTTGACACAATGGATGTATGTATGGACAGTGATAAGAGTTTTATGAGCCTCTAATAAAATGATTTTTTTATGTAGCCAAAGTATATAGTAAAAAAGATTTTACATCATTTTACTGGCTACTTACATTGAACATTTTTCATGTGCAGATTTACCAAATTTATATCGTCTTAGCGAAATATCTATTGAAATATTTTGCCTATTTTTTAATTGGGTCATTTTCTTTCATATTGCTAAATTTTGAGAGCTCTTTATATATTATGGACACAAGTTTGTTGTATCCTTTGTTGACAGTTGGTTTGAAAATACTTTCTCCCAATCTGTAGTTTGTCTCTTCCTCCTCTTAACAGTATTTTGCAAGACAAACATTTCCATTTTGATGATGGAGGCCATATTTAAATGCGTCCACTAGTATGTGCATGTCAAATACCCTTAGGTATTTGTTTTTAGAAGATTAACAGGATTTGATTTTCAGAGAATCATCTGGCAAGGCCACTTTTCTTCCTTTAGGGCAGGAGGTAAAGTGTGCAGTTTAAAGCCAGAGGCGAGAAGAGGTGGATCTACTTCAAATATTTCTAAGTATCAGTATTTTCCCTCAGCTCCAAAGACATCCATTAGAATTATCCCCTAAAATTCAAGTATCCCACCAGTGCATTTGTGGTCTCTCTCCATTTAGGTAGCCCTTGCCTGCCATTCAAATTCCAACTCAAGCAATCCATCAGGCCTCAAGACTTTCCTGACCCTAAGCTTCTAGCTGCCTATTGTCTTATTTGACTAGGTCACCTTG
The DNA here is from genome assembly GCA_004026705.1 of Nesogale talazaci. Classification (NCBI taxonomy): domain Eukaryota; kingdom Metazoa; phylum Chordata; class Mammalia; order Afrosoricida; family Tenrecidae; genus Nesogale; species Nesogale talazaci. Next base: position 35,786 of record PVJH01009596.1, read on the forward strand.
GTGGCACACCTGCTGGGGTTTTGAGCATGGCATTGTAGGAAACCCAAAGAAGGGTGCAGTCCTTCATGCAAGTTCCCCAGCCCTGAGAGTCCATTGATTTCACATCCTTCCAATCCTGCTTTAGAAACCTTAGCCTAACTGAGGCCTGACTGGGCATGCTGCAGTGAATGAGAACTTGTTCCACTGGTCCACGTGTACTCACCCTCAGGGGACATGCTGGTCCTGCAGCAAGGGTCATCAGAAGAATATCTTCTGCTTAAAAAGAGCCACAAAAGGCAGGTGGCCTTCTAGGTACGTTGACGGGTTTCTGCATAAAGGCTTGGCTACTCCAACTTCTCCCCACAAAAGAGGAGTTCAGATCTGAGTTCTCTAGACTTTCTTTTCTAGAACGAGGATCAGCACACATAGAATCCTCTCAAATAGGTCCTGCTCCCAAATGTTGGTCTGCATAGGCAATAGCTGAATTTGTGGTGTGTGATTCATGTCTTTGCTCAGAAATGGTAAGCAGAGAAAATGTTTACTTAGCCATATAACAGAGGGACAGCTGCCAGACAGGAAAGCATGTTGCTGCTATTTGAGCCATGGCAATTTGTTTGAATGAGCCATCTGATGCTAAGGGGATGAGCCTTCCTGGGGTCAGAGGAAGAGAAAGGGATAAGGGCACTGTACTTGTTCCTGGAAAGGGGCTGTTTGTGGGGGCTAAGGGGTGTATGGGGAAGGAGACTAAGAAATTTGAAGCATATCAGCAGGCACTAACCACCTCTCAGGTGACTTTTCTCCAGCTATCTCTCATCTTTGACACTCTGTTTTGTTTTCTAGGCTGGAGGAGCACAGTGTAAAGGACAGGAGCAAAGGGAGAATTCTGCATGTGAGTGACTGCTTCCTCTGAAATCCCTTGGCTTTTTAGTTTTGACTCATACAGAAACTGAAGTGAACATTTACTGGACTATGTGCACATAGGTGACATGCCTTGAAAGAGCCCACCATTATGAACATTGGATCGGTGGAACCCTCCTATATCTACTCCTCCCAGAAAGAGACATGTGATCTCTAAAGGGAAATTCTGGGTAGGATTTTATGTCTAATTATGTTTACATGATTTAAGATCTTGTTTCCCATTTTATGCAGATATAGTGCATGCTAATACAGTCATCCTCAAATGCATTATTTAATAGATTTATCATATTTCTATGCAATGAAGATAAATCAGATACATCATAGGAATTTTCTATCAAAAAGGGACATATACTGCACAATGTGACCATCTTCTCAGGGAACCATATAGTTAACCAAGAATGAGGAAGGAAACACAGAGGGGAAGCCCCCTACACCCATATCCCTCCTTGCCTCAGAAGCATTTCTCGTATTGGGCCCCGTAGCTCTGGAAGGATGGACTAAGTCTCGTGAACATGAGTTTGGTGTCAGAACAACAGATTGAGTCTACTTTTAGATGATGGAAACACCATTCACTCTCCAGGGGTGGATTTTTCTATAACAAGGTATGGCTGTGGAGGGACTTCATTGGTTTCACTGCTCCTCTACTTTACAAGATATAACGCCCTTCCAGAGATTGGTCACTCCTGACAATATGTTCTGAGTATGGAAGACAAAATCTGGCCATTCTCATCTCTAAGGAGCACTCTGGCCACACTTATTCCAAGACAAAGGTCTGTTTGTCCTTTAACAATCCATGGAGAATACTTTCAATATACTCCAGTAACATAATCCAAATGGTTTCATTATTCTTTAGTCTTCTTGCCTTAATATCCAACTTCTGTGTGCTATGGGAAGCATCACGACTTGGCTCAGGTGCACTATAGTCCTCAAAGTTACACCCTTGTTTTCCAGTACTCCAAAGAGGTCTTGTGCAGAAGATTTACCTAATGCAGCTAATCCTATCATCTCTTAGCTGCTGCCTCCAAGAGCATCAGTTGGGGTCCAAGCAAGAGAGAATCCTTGACAACATCAGCCTATCTCCTTTGACCAGGATGTTCCGAGTGTCCTACAGTTGTGAGGATTTTGGTCTTCTTTACTATGGCCCATACCCTTCAGCAAAGCAGGTGATCACAATCTAAGCTCTTACACCATTCCCCCCTTTAGATTGGGATTATATTATTCCTATGCTACTTTCTGAGTTGATTGAGCATTAACTAATTCTTTTTGGTACAGCGACTCTTCCGCATTCTTTCCATCTCCTTCTGCTGCTCTCTACATCAATTAATATTTTTTTTTCAAACTTAGAGTTATTTAATTAAGTTCTTTGCAAGAATCTAGAACACCAACTTGTGAGGATAAACCCCATTTGTGAGTGCGAAGGTAGCGCAAGTAGCCTTGGAGCTGGGGAACAGCTTTGATTTTTGACAGAATTTGGGAGTCCACAGCTCTCTGCTCTGCCTTGCGCTGATCTGTGATCTCGTATTTCTCTTTCTCGGTGTCAAAGAGCTCGCCCTCTTGGTGCCTGGGTTTCCGCAGCTGCTTCTTCTTGAAGTAGGCGTCCGTGACATGCTTGGGGATTTTCACACCACTGATGTCAACTTTGGTGGAGGTGGCGATGACAAATTTCTGGTGTGTTCTACGTAGAGGAACTCGATTGAGGGAGAGAGGTCAGTCACAAGCAGCAAGCCACTGCCCAGCTGCTTTAGGAAAACCACTCTCTTGCCTCGGTGGCGCCCGGTGAGGATGATCAGGACGGTTCCTGGGGTGATGCTGGCGCGCAGTCTCCTGACGTGCTGGCTGAAGGGCTTCTTGCCGTGGCTCAACAGCTTCTGCGGCACCTCTTCCGTGGGGTAATACCTAGGCATTTTACGCAGCTTCACCACTCGGGTCCCGCCGTTCTTGTCCCCCCCAACTGGCTTGGTGACTGTGACCATCTTCCTCTTCCTCTCCATCGTGGTCTTGGCCGTGTAGCAGTACTTCCTCTTGTACATGGCCTTTCGGGAATACATGGCGGAGCGGGAATACCGCCCGATGCCTCGGACCAGGACGGGGTTTCGGCTCCAGTGGGGCTTCCCCTGCTTGACCCTTCGGCCCTTTCTCTTCACTTTGCCCCTGCCACCTGCCCTCTTGACTTGGGGCTTCTTCTCCTTGGTGTCTGGCTTCTTCTCAGCCTTTTCACCCGCCATCTTGCAAGATGGGAAAGAGCCAATTAATATTTTGTCCATAGAATCCTTGAGTATTTCAATTCAAAGCCTGACATATCTTTTTCAATTTTATTGCTATGAATTGAAATCAACTTGATGGCAGTGCAGGTTTTGTTTTTAATTTTCAGCTTGAGGAATGCATACTAAATGTATAGCCTGAAAATCTGTAATGCCTTTAAATGCAGAACCTGCAGAGAGTCATGTAAGTGGCCTACACGCAGCCATGGGCACGTGTTATCTCCTTAAGTATCTGAAATCCTCATGATCATACACCTCTGAGTTGTCCTTGTATGTTCTCTCCTGGACTTCAAGATAGCCACCACGGCCAAGTCCAGATGTAGTGGCTAGAGAAGTCAAAGACTAGGAGAGGACACCAGGAGATGCTTTGCCACGATTGCTCCAGCTCTCTGGATTGTCTCCAAAAGAAGCCCACAGAGCCTTGCCCCTTCCCCACTGCAGCATTACGAATTGCAGAAAGATGATCCTGGCTTCAGTTCCGAGAATGAGCAGTTCCTGAGAGATCATCAGCTGCCCCCAGGTGAGGGTCCACTTATCAGTCACTACACACCTACCCATTTAAAAAACAACAATAACAACAACAGTATTTGTTTGCATTTTTAAAAGCATATAAAATAATAGGTCATCATAATAGAGACCTCAAGACATTTTTAAAAGAATATAGTAGCTGTGTTTGAAATCAATGTAACCCACATAGAGTGAGAAACTATATCGGCACATTTGCATCTAGATTTCTAATTAATATGTATCGTATAACAAAACTGTGACCTTACTAAGCTTCCTTTCTATATCTTGTTTAATAATATTTCAAGAATATTTTTGTGCAATTGTTATTCTCAGAGGCATGTTTTATATTACTTGTGTTTATTGCATCCTTTAGAAATACAACTATGTACTTAACCAATTATTCACCATTAGAAATCAATGATGATTTTTTTTTCAGGAAGGTTTGGAAACCCCCATATACAAGTGAATACTCCCCTGTATAATGTGTGTGTGTGATTAATTCTTTAGATAAACTTCAAGACCTTTCCAGGGCCGAATGGGAATGAGGATGCTGTCCTGGGGAGTTGGAGGCCCCCTTTACTGCCTTCTGGAGAACAAAACTATGGAAAAGTCAGGAGAGATGGAAGGACAGTTCCTTGGTGATGCTATTTGAGTATACGACCCAGTTCTCTTGGACATCCCAGTCCCTTTAACTACCAAATAATTTAATCCCCTTCTACTAAGACTCATACCAAATGTCGAAGGTGAAGGTAATAACATTCTCAGGGTCCACAGAAGATGCAGGTCACACATCCAGAGATTGAGCTCCTTCTACAACCTCGAATGGCCAATGGCTCTTTCACTGGACTCTTCCAGTGGTGTCTCCAGGCTCGCTGCCACTGTAGTCCCCCCATCTCATGTACCGAGACTCAATTGATTGAAGATCCCCAATCACACGGACTAAAATGTGTTACAGTCCCTGATGAGAAATAGAGACCCACCAACATTCCTGCTCAATGTGTTGTGAGTCATTCCTCTCTCAGTGTTAGGGACAGATGGCTTTGGCTCAGGGCTCCAGTGTCCAGTGCTGTCACTTCAGCAGACCACCACAAAGGATGCATCAAACATGGAGTTAAGGCTGGAAGCAGCTTCTGGGTCCAATTCGTAGTCCCCAGTTGCCTTCACATGGAGTGGCCTGCGAACGAGGACTTCCAGAGCATCAAGCTATCATCTCCACAGTTTAGCAAATACCTGTGGATTTTTGAAAGAGGTTTGCATCATAACAAACCATGTTAACTTATAACCCCAGAAAGAGATAGCTATGGGAGTTTTTAAGCAGCCCCCAAATCCAGATGAGCATAACTTGAAAGTAATTCAAATCATAACGAGGGAAAGCTTGCTAGGGTTGTGGCACTGTGCTCACACTTAAATAAGTGTCTTAAATAAGAAACAGGCAAATCCTGGAGGAGTCCATGATGGCTCAGACGTCAGTGCTGTGAACAGCAGAGAAAAGGTATTGTTCTGGATGGAAGGTGAAGTATATCAGCAGGAAGATAAAGACAACCATGAAACTACAGGATCGCGGGTCCCTGTCGCAGGTTACTGGGGTCTAGTCCCCAGAAAAGATAAGAGCATTGAGAACAAGGACTTCTTCTTATAAGGACATATAATGAGGTGAGCTGGGAGGGTCCTTAGGGATAGGAAAGTACAGGGATCCCCAAACAGTTGACATTTGCACAAGCATCTGCATTCATCGAATGAATGGGACACATTGTTTTGTTCTCTGTGTTCACGTGGCTATATTTGAAAAGGAACTTTGATACCATTACTGTAGATGCAAAACCATGGTCACTGCCTTGAATGGATGAAAATGAGATGACAGGATGAAATGCCAGCTGGTTATTTCTGTTTGCCAGAGGCAGCAAGCCTTAGGGTTGAAAAGGAAAAGGGAAAATGGGAGAAAGACAGGAAACTGAGGTGTCTGCTTTGATGCAATCTGAGGGATGAGTGCCTGTTGCTGAGTGGGTTTCGCCTCCTGGTGTCCAGGGAAGCCTGGAGACGGTGCCCAACTTGGGAGTCTACCTTCTTTAGTGGCCACTCCAAGCCTTTCTTTTAATGGTGCTATCGCTGTGTGTGCCTCGTGGATGGAGTCAGTTTCTTTCATGTTCACTGAGAGAGGGAGGGGTCCTCCTTGATGCTCCAGTCTGCTGACCTCAGGCCCAAGTGTTTTCCTTATTCACACCTTTCTTCTGATGTCTCCCCATCAGCTCCCAGCGGAGCCTGGCTGGCCTGGTTATGAGCGGTCATGATTTGGATGCAAATCTCTCTGTGCCACGTTTGCAAGCTTCTTCCTGAGCATTTACTTCCACTGAGATACATTCATGTATGCAAATGTTCACTGACTGATGTCCAAGTGGGCTCCGCCCCAAATGGAGCTGGATAATTTTGTGTTGTTTGTCACTACTGTATTATAAAAAGCAACAAACATCTCTATGTTTACGCAGGTAGCAATCTCTCAAACTGCAGTGGCTGGTCCATAGAAAGCTGAAAAGCTTCATTAGTTCCACCTTAAGAGCCTCAGTCAGTATCTCCAAGGAGTTCTAATGGTGTAGTGACTTTTGCATTGGGCTGCTAATCGTAAAACTAGTGGTTCAAACCCACCCGTTAGTCCATGGAAGAATAGTGAGACTTTCTGCTTTATAAAATTTACAACCCAGAACCCACCCACCCACCCCCAGGGCAATCCTAATCCATCCTATAGTTCCCTCTGGAGTCAGACTTGACTTGATGGCAGTGAACAAAAGTGTCACTGTCCCCAGCAGAGGTCATGGCACATGACCTCTGACACAAAGCCACTCCCAAAGATCATTTAAAATGCTGTTCCCTGAACTCCAGCCTCGAGTTACGAACTTGAAACTTGGTGTTCAGGTGCTCTTGGTCTATCTCAGACCAATGGGAAGTTGAAAGCCAGGGGAGCTGATGGTTAAATATCCATTTGTCACCTGAATGCCCATCCACATTAGATCTTTGAGTGTGTCTTCCATCCATGGGTCTACAGTGAGCACCTGCTGGGGACTGACTGAGTGCAATCATCTGCTTAAAGATCTTCATGGGCCTTTATGGTTGGATGGGAAGGCAAGTCACATTCTTGAAGATGTTTATCAGCTGCAAGATAAGTAATAGTTTAGGTCGATGCTGCCAGGCATCTTCCATTGTTGTCACAGGTTCTGCCTTGGTCCTGGACTAAGTCATGATGTATTATCTGTTTGATTGTGCTGGTGGTTCTGTTAGGCAACTAGATTCAAGGTCCAAGGGGTTATCCCTCCTGTGCCTGCAAAGGCCCCCATAAAGGAGGTTGGGAATAACTCAGGTGACCATTTGACACCTATGAAGACCCTAACTGAGCATGCTCAAATTCAAGCTCCCAAGCTAGGTGGGATGTACACCTGGGCAGCACAAAGGCCCCACACCATCACATAACCCAGGTGAGCTTAACAGCTTAACACAGCCAATGGGGCCAACCAATACCCTTACCCATACTTCCCCCAGTGGCGGAGGTGGGGTGGGGGAGGGTAGGATAAAGGCAGGAAGCAGGGACGCATGCTCTGGGATTTCCTCTCTTACTCTTTTCCACCAGCGTCCCGCTCTCTCTGGCCACAGTCCTCTTGCTCTTTCTCCCTGGACCCCTGGTCCCTACTGCCACTACACTGGAAGTTGCTTGTGACCAGTGGTAAGCCCCTGCACAGCTTCCGCGCAGTTTGGCACACTTCCCCAAAACAGACTGCAAACCGGACACTTCTCCTGTCTGTCCTGAAGATGAATACAAAATGGGCTTCTCCCGCAAAGCCAAGAACCAAGGTATTAGCCATTTGAGAAACCTTACAGATCTTCTGTGCGAGGCAGTGAGCTGAGTTTGAGGTTTGTAGGAGTACATGGTCCAGGCCCTCCAAGAGCTCACAGGTCAGAGACATCAGGGAACAAACCTGAATCAGGGACTTGAAACTTGGGAACACACAGACTGCAGCGCGTGACCCTGAGAGCTTATGTCCTGAGCCAGCAGTTCTCAACCTGTGGGCCATAACCCTTTTGGGGGTGAACCAACCATTTCACAGGGGTCACGCAATTTATAACGGTAGCAAAATTACAGTTACAAAGTAGCAACAAAAGTCATGTTATGGTTGGGGGGCGAGTGGTGGTCACCACAACATGAAGAACTGTATTAAAGTATCCTGGCATTAGGAAGATTGAGAACCACTGCCCTAAACAATGGTTCCATTGTTGCCTCTCCTTTTGTAGACTTTTCTTATGGGATGTATTTGTTCCTTTTGGTGACTGTTAAAAATTGCCACAAATATTGTGGCTTAAAACTGTGGACCTTTCTTCCCTCAGAGTCCTGGAAGGCACAAGTCTGGAATCCAGGTGCCGGCGGGGTCTGACTCGAGGAGGCAGTCTGTTCCTTGTATCTTCCAACTGGCGGTGACTGTGGCTGCCCCTTAGCTTACAGTTGCTTCCTCTGCTCGTCAAGGCCAGTCTTCCACGGGGCCTTCTCCACCAAGTCCTTTCCACTGAGTGCGCATATCAGATCTCGCTCTGCCTCAACTTTTAAGGTCAGAAGTAGGGCCTATCAGGTTAATTCCCCAACCTCAAGACTCTTAACTCCATCGCATGTGTGGACTCTTCCCTTCTAAAGTAATATGTGGGTTGAATTGTGTATTCGTCCTCCCCACTCCAAGCCAACTTGGCTGGACCACGATTCTCAGGATGATGTTATTATCTTCCACATTGTGATTGGATGCCATGTTCCTTTGCTCGCACATCCTCCCTGTAGCATGTTAATGAAGCAGGAGTAAAGGACTCAAACTCAAAACCATCAGGCTGATTCTGACACACAGCAACCCCTCCAGGACAGAGAACTGTCCTGTGGGTTTCCAAGGCTGCAAATCTGAATGCAGATGAAAATCTCCTCTTCTCCCTTGGAGCGGCTGGTGGTTTTGAACTGCTGCCTTTTGGGTCAGCCATCCAGCTCATAACTCCCTGTAGCACCAGGGCTGCTCTTGAAGTACAGGCAGTTATATGAGTAATTCAGGTTGCAGGTTACAAGATTGGGCTGTTTCTTGAATTGATCTCTTCTGAGATATAAAAGGAATTAGGCAAAAGAACAGATCAGAGGGCCTCCTCCCACCAAGAAAGAAGAACTTGGGGTGGAGAGCATCCTTTGGAACAGGGACACTGTGCTAGACAAAGAGACCACCCAGCCTCCAGAACAGAGAGGTAGAGATTGCTCACAAAACCAGTTCCCTGAATTCAAAGTTGAAGCCTCTTAAACTGTGAGAGAATAAATTTATCTTTCTTAGAGCCATCCATTGTAATCTTCCTGTTAAAGCAGTACCATAAGACAAAGATAATGACTAATTACAGGATCCAAGAATTGAGGCCTGATATATTTGGGGGCATTGCTTTGCCTACCACATTATATAGACATAGAGATAGATATGTTATATATATGTATATCTTGATGGAAATGGTGAGTATATGGTATGGGAAGGTATGGGGGAAGTATCAAAGAGGAAAACATTAGGGACCATAGAAATCAATACTTTCATTTTGAGTTGTTTACACCAGAGCACAGTGTATTAAAACTTGAAGTATTGCATAACATAAACTATAACTAATTCCTGATCAGATGTGACCATGATCATGATGGTGATATTTGAGAGTATTTCTATAGAAACACGGCTATTGGAACTTCTATTGAACCAACTGAATTAATGGATTAAACTATGCTATTAAGGAGAAGTACTAGTCCCCAGTGTTCATATTCCTGGATTCTTTCATGGGAGGAAGTCCTCTCAAACTCCTCTCACTTCTTCTTCCTTTCCCTCCTTATATTTTTGTTTAACTTTTGATCATGAATTGGGGAAAGCTGTGCAGAGCTTCAGTGCATTGACTGCAATCCCCAGGATATGACAACACTTACTCCACTTCCTCCCTGGGTTCACTGGTTCCCATCCACCTTCTTTCCTGTGCCCTGGGGTAAATGCTGCCCTTTGGACCTAAAGCGGTGGGTGGGGCTAAGTCGCCACAGGCTCCCCCAGTGCTACAGTTTCCCCTAGAAAGCTGTCTGCTGTTGGACTGAATATTGGGTCGCAGGGCTTCTGCTCCAGCCCTTCAGCGGGACTCAGGGTCATAGTCTCCGGGGTTCCTCCAGCCCCCAGCTGCTGAGGGAGCCCACTTTTTTGCATCACTTGCTTTCTTCTCCCACCAAGAAGAGACTCATCCCATAGATTTTGTCCTAAAGATGCACTCCGCTGCTCTTGTCTTGTCCCTACTTGCATAGGACACGTGTCTTGTTTGGTCAGGACGAGCTCAGGGTCATGGATCAGGTCACCCAGCCCAGCCCCCTCCTCCTGCTCCCTGGAGACTTCTGTGAGCTAATCATCACCTTGTCATCCCCAAGTGTGAATGCCTAATCACTCACCAAATGTCTGCATTCAGTGAACAGAAAGAGGGTCACAAGTCAGGTGGACACTCAGGGTCAGTGAGGAAACACAAAGGCGATTAAAAGGGGACAGCGAGGGCCAGGCAGGGCGTGTTCCCACTGGGACTGACCTAACAGGACTACAGAAAGACAGGCCACGTGGCCCCAGGCCTGGGCCCCTCTCCTCAGAATGAAGTGGGACAAGGGCCTCTCTGTGACACCCCCCTACAAGTGCCCAGGGACTTGACCCCACACCACCCAGGGAAACTCTGGTTCCCAAATGAGCAAGCCAGGCAGTCGTGCATTAAACCCCGATGCTCCCCAAAGTGCTGCCTCAGAGAGAAGCTGTGCTCTTCTTCAGGTGCCACAGAGGAGGCGCAAGGCCATCCCCTGCTGGCAAGGAGCAGGCCCCTGGTGCTCATTTCACAGATAAGGAGAACGAGGTCCCGAGAGCGCCAATGGCTTGGACCCGTGTCACAGAGCAGGTCCACAGATGCCTGAAGAACCCTAGACTGTGGAAGCCCTGCCTGGGGACTCTCTAGTACATGCTGCTGCCTTTCTGGGACGGGCTTCTCCTCTCAGGAGGGTGAGCTTCTCAGGAAAAACCTGGCTATGGGGAGGAAGGAGAGGAAAGGACAGTCATCTGATCTTGCTGCACACAGCAGGTTTGGCCTCTTCTCTTGTCTCTGCCAAGACTCTGGAGGCATGACTCAGACAAAGTCTCAGACTGGACTATCCCTTGTCTGATGAGGTTCTCTAGGGGAGCCCTGTGACCTGTGGGTTCCTGGGAAGAGGCGTCTGTACATCCATAGACTACAGGACCAGATCAGGCCCTGCCCCTTCAGTTCACTGGCCTAGTGACACCAGCAAAGTTGTCACATCTCTCCAGACTAATAGTCTTCTAGCCAGGCTGGTGTCCAGCCAGGAGACCCATCAGATAGTAGAGTATAGGATGTGATAGATAGCTATGGTCATGAGTGTTGGTTGAGGGTTGGGGGAGGGGGAGGTAAAGGACTTCTCCTTACCTTGCCCCTCCTACTTTGGGAAATTGACTCCCATGGCCAATGTAGGCAGACCTGGCCATGTGAAGTCATGTGTTTGGGGAGGGTTGATGTGGAGCTGGCCAGAGCACTGCCAGTTCCTGGCTCCTTGCAGGGGCTCCGGAGTGACACAGATACACCCTGGGAACCATCCTCCTCCCACCAAGGGGGCTAGAGAATAGAGAGTGATGGACTTCCCTCGGGGACAAAGGAAAGCAGAAACACCAATGTGAGGCCTGGCATTTTTCTCAGGGTCACATTCCATCCATATCCCACAAGGCAATGCTGCTCTTCCTGCTGCATGTTCCTGAGGGCTGTACTTACTAAGAACAGAGCCCTTTGTTTCAGACCAATGAGTGGACTCTTGCAACACAAAGGAGGCAGCAGTTGGGAGCACCGCCACCCCATGTATGGGCAGTGTCCTGAGGACCTAGGTGAAGGGAGAGCTATTTGTCCAGCACACTGAGGTCCATCTGAGGCTGAAACCTGCCAACATTGTACTCAGAGACCTCTCCTCCCCACAAGAAGGAACCTTTCTCTGTGGGTTTCCTGGGTGGCACGGGCTTTGAAGGAAGGGTAGTGGCCTTCATGGGAAGAAGGAAGAACAAGGTCAGGACCCTGGTCCTGGCCTGGTAGATGTTGAAGAGAACACACTGGGCTGAAAGGGATGTAGCACCTTTGATTTTCAGAGCAGGGCTACCTGCCTATTCCCCTGGGTTAGATAGCTTTGTCTCCCATTTTAAAGAGGAAGAAGCTGAGACTTCAAGAGCCCTGTGCCTGCATGCGGATCAGAACCAAGCCAGGCTGACATGCTGTTTGCTCCACCTGGCTCTGTCCATTTGTAGTCCACCTCTCAGGTCCCAGAAGCCAGACGTAACAACTGTGAACAAGACTCAGAAGCTGGAGTCCTTGAGGGAGTCACACACACACACACACACACACACACACACACACACACACACACACACACCTCCTGCAGGTCTCAGTATGAGAGCAGCCTCCTGGGGGTCTCCATTGGAAGTTGTTGGCCAGGTGTCTAGGGAGAGGAATTGTTTCTGCAGGTCCAGATTCCAGGCTAAGAAAAAAACTGCCCCGCCACAGAGGTGGGGCCAAGGGCCAGAGGCTGAGAGAGCAAAGACCTGGCAGACCGCCAGGGAGAAGAAAGGACTTCAGCACTCCATGTCCCTGGGCCCATCCCATCAACCCAGACAAAAGAGTCTATCACACTGTAGGCATGGTCCATGGAGAGGCCAGCCCTGGCCCCTGAGCAGAATCCAAATGGGGTGCTGAGGGGGGATCCTGTCTCTCTCCCTTCACACGCATACAAAGGCTTTTTGTGCGATGGGGTAGTCTGGTCGGCCTTCAGTGCCTTCCGTGTGTGTTGCCCTGCCCCTTCTCCTGCACATCCACACCCGACTCCCCCTTTGATCTGCAGCACCCACCCCCCTGAAGCCCCAGGAGAACCGGGAAGTGCACTCTTGCACCCAAGCAGGAGTAAATCACACTGCGCCATGGCCAGTTACGTCCCACACTTGGGACAATTGAATTTCTCTTGGAAATGTTTTATTCTTCCCAAAGTTCACTTTGGCAAAGTCTAATGTATAGAAAAGCATGAAATACTACGGCTCCGGGGGAAGCAGGCTATTCTGCAAAGCATTAAGCCGCAGGGTCCGAACCCCGCCTGGCTCGCAGCAACCACTCTCTCTAACTCAAACGCCCATCAATGCCGCTGGTAAGTGGGAGCCCCGCGCACACCGCATCTTATCATAATGTCACGGAGCCCATCGAATTACAAATCAGGCTTAAGACAGAAAACATGACAGCCAAATAGAAGTACACAAAAAGTACATTACGGATCCTTCTTCATTTACCCTGTCCTCTCCAGCCCACCTCTCGGCACAGACCCACGCACGCCGCGCTCAGCTGGGGGTGGCCCGAGATCCATTTTAGAGCAGACTGAAATATAAATGACAGCTCACACTGCACATGAACGGAGACAACTGTATAAAATATTTAAATAAAGACGGGCAGGAACAGAGGAATTGCCGCACAGCCTTTGGCAGACCCAGCCTTGGGGAATTTAGCAGCTTGAGATTCATTACAAATTTCATCTTTAATGTTATTTTTAGTTCAATATTTTGTAGTACTCAGAAGTAAATCATGGCGCGCTGTTTCCTTCCTGCTTGCACCCCCTCCCCTGACTTCCTCTCCTCTAGTGCCCAATCCTTCAATCTTACTGTAACCTAATACGTTTTCAATAAAATTGATTGGTGACGTCAGGAGGCTGTGTGTGGCTGCCTCTTGCTCCCAGACGTTAACCGGGAGAGAATGATCGCCTGACTGGGCAACAGGAGGGGGCTGCTTCCGATGGACGGACAAATTGCTGAGGACCTGGAAACAGCCGCAGGGAATTGCTGTCTGCTCTGGTGGTGGTACTTGCTCCTGTGCTGGCTGCCGTTGACGTTCCCGGCCTGCACTCGAGCCCTGAGCGCTACGGAATCCTTGGTCCCTCCGAAAGAGCGCCGAATTCCCAAACGCAGGTGTGAAGGAGAGACAGAAACTTCTGTTTGAGGTATTTAGGGCTCAAATACATCCTCAATATGACGTTCCACCTGTAAACCTCCAGCTGGTAGTTAGCCACAAGGAAGATTCTGGAGAAAGGCAGCTGTGCCCCCCCAGGGGCTGGTGAAGGGGGAAGACTAGGATTACCCTGCTGATCCTTCAGTCTTTAAGGGAGGTTGTGGTAGAGCAGAGCAAACGGAAGCTTCCAGAGATAAAGCCCTGCCGAAGGAGCCACTGACGGGACCTGAATAAAGACGGGGTATTACCTTGCTGCTCAACTAGGTATAGGAGTGTGGAGAAAGTGGCCATTTTGGTTGTTTCTGAGTCATATCCACCCTACAGGACAGACTAGAACAGAAAGGGCTGTCACAGGAGCAGACAGCTTTATCTTTCTCCCAAGGAGAACTGACGACCTTGCAGCCTAATTGACAAACCCTTGACACCACCAGGGCTCATTGATAAAGGGATTGACTCAACTCACTGCCATCAAGTTGATTCTGAGTCACACCAACTCTATAGGATGGAGTAGAACCACCCTGTGAGCTTCCCTAACTTTTCACAGGACTAGAAAGTCCCATCTTTCTCCCTTGGAGAGAGCCTGATGGTTTCAAACTGCGGAACTTGCAGTTAGCAGAACACTTTTAATACTGAAGGGGTAGTCTCCAGAAGATCGCTGATGACTATGGACTGAACTGGGAGGGGTGAGTCTCATTTAGTGTAACAAGGCAAGTCTTGCTCTCTTATCCAGGTGAGTAAGGGCTTGGTGAACAATGTTTCCAGCAAGTCTCAGAGCACTTTGAAAGAAATGGGGGTTCAGGTGTAGAAGGAGAAAGTCCATAATGTTGGTCTGATGGAGACTTCCTAGGCAAACCAGCTTCTCTGTGATGTTTGGTTTTTCCCTACCCAAGGTTTTTCCAGTCCCCTTTTGCTTCCAACTCTCACAAGAGCCTTGCCATTGAAAGACAACCCTTCCTGTCATTTTGTGGTTCCCTGTTCACATGCAGAAGCAAAGCAAACAGAACCAGGAGGGTTCTCTGGGTAATTCCTAAACTATATGAAGCCCAATAGTATATGAAACAAAACTGCCCAGAAACCTCAATGCCAAAGTCAAATGTGCTTACATAATGCCAGAAAAGTTACATGGATATACTCTTTGTTCTGGTGGACTTGGAGAATTCCTTCGCAGATGCTCGCTAGATAGAGTGTGAGGTTAGCAGAGAGAGGCTGGAGGATTCAGGGCATGAGAAGCAGAGACCTCCTTGCCAGCCAGAAGGTGCCAAGCATAAGCAATGGATCGACTGGCCAGGAGCAAGGGCACAAACTGTCTCAATGACTCCACACCTCCTGAGCAATTTGGTGATGCCTTAAATCTCCGGATTTGGATGGTTTCAAATCATCATTTTTCTTCAGTTTACCAAATAGTTTCAATAGCTAGAAAGTGAAATGGGATAGTACTTTAACCGAAAAAAAAAAATAATTAAAAAAGCTAACCCCTGCTAGAACCACAGTGGTCTATGCTGCTTAACCTTTTAGGTGCTGTCTTGATTTCACAGAAAAAAGAGGAAGACGGAGCAGGCTAACCAGGATGCTCAGTCAGGTCATCTACCATCTTAGGAAGATCTCGAAGACCCAGAGTCCCTTTGCAGACATGCTTTTTTATTAATGAAATTTCCAGAGGTCCACTGCAGGAGGTGTAAAGAAATGCCCTGGTGCCTCAGAGTCGCCAGGAGATACAACTTGGCCTCCTGGAGGAGGGCTTATCCAGGCTGGGCTTGTCCTGGTCTTAGGCTGCGCCTCCTAGCTATGAGTTCCCTGGAGGAGGTGGCAGAAGAGGACAAGCAGAAAAGTCTAAAGGAAGCATAGGATCATCTGGACTCTCATCTCTGCCCTATGGAGGGTTCTGGAGGATGCATGGTGCCAAGCATTGGCTTCCATTCAGACAGGGGTTCTATAGCTTCTTCCTCCCACGTTGGTTCCCTGGGAGAATTCTCACCTTCCACACAGGAAACCTGGGCTCCCTTCCCAGTCAGTGCTCCTCCAGGACTGCCACAACAGAATTGCTGCTGGTGTGATTGTGAACAGGTTTCCGTGAAGGTTCATAAACAAAGGAGAGTGGCAAGCAAGGCCAAGTGGTCTACTTACCCAAACCAGCCTTTGAAAATCCTTTGTATCACAATGGTCCAGTCCACAAGTGATGACCAGAAGGAGTTCATTCCTTGTGTCTGGGGTCGCGGAGAGTTGGATGTGGGCCCCACGACAGCTAACAATAACACGCAAAGATTGGCATCTAGAGCATGGCAACCAGAACTGTATACACATTGGAATTTATCACAAGACAATGGGATGAAAGCTGACATCTTGCACTACATCCTAGAACAGGAAACAGTCAAATGAAGAGCAGCTGGTGGTGGGGGACAGTTTGCCTTCATCCTGTGACATGACACAATCCCACTTAAGTAACAACTGTCCAATCCCATGAGAAGAGGTTTGGAGAGCGTTCTGTGTGGAACCTGGCACAGAGTAGCCCCTCAATAAACAGTAGCTCACGGTTAGCCAAATTTCCCTCAGTGGTGAGGTCAAACCAATTAACTGAGCTTTTCTTCATAATGGAATCTCTGATGAGATAATCATTGTAAAGGAGAGATGCTCTGAACCCCCATTAGCTGGGATGATTGCAATGCACATGATTATGCAGAGTGTGGCAGAGATAGCAGGGATGCAGCAATGACCGCTCCCGTTAGGAGGGACTCTGAGGCCGGATCCAGGCTGAGAGAGGAGGGGTTCCAGGAGGATTGAGTCGTGGCTGCTATGCACATAAGAGTGCACCGTGTGAGGCGCCTGTCTTTTGGAAAAAGCACTATTTGTGCCTTTTATTCATTGTAAGGTTTCAAGGAGGCAGACTGAATGAACTGGCTTGTTTCTTAGGCAGTCTGTGTCAGAACCGGGGTGCTCCCTTTGCAGCAGTGAGGTAGGGCAAGGTTCCCAGGGGTTCCAGTGTCAGCACATGTTCTTAGCAGTGCAGGGATTCTCTCAGGAAGACAAAAGGAGGACAAAGAGGAGGGGGAGAAGGGAGGGAGGAGGACGAGGGCATGGGATGGGAGGAGGAGGGAGAGGATGGAAGAGGAGGAGGAGAAGAAAAGCTTCCATGACTTGGAACATAATAGGAAAGCTTAAAGGGTTGGCATCTAGGATGTGTGCACGTGGGTGTGGGTGTGCATGACATATAAAAACAGTTCAGTGAGAAACAGATAAATAGGAAGACAGAAAACACTAGAATTTCTTACATAAAACCCAGTGACCAATGAACAAAAGTTGCTGGATCCCACAAGTTGTCCATAATGTGGGAAATCAAACAGTAAAATAATAATAAGAAGAATAAATCACTTTTCATTTGCTATCAGATTGGCAAACCTCTGGATTCTGACCATAGAGGAGGATGGGGGCTATGGGATGGAAGGGCATTTCTTATTAATCTTTAGGAGATCACAGTGGGAATCAGTTGTTCGCTATTAGAAAGCACACAGGCTTCCTGTCTTCCCTAATTCCTACTTCTGGGCATACACTTTAGCAAAACTTGTGTACATGTGAACAGCCATCACTAAGAAGGATACTTGCACAGCATGGTGTGGTGGTATAGTAAAAGCCAAATGAATGAAACTGCACATCAACCACGGAACAGGAAAAAAGACAATGCATAGATCTAAGTTTGGGAGTTCGACTCTGAGTAACAAAGAAGTGCTCCAAGTTATACCTATGTGGAAGGAGAACATCAACATCAATAATCCTAGCCCTCTAAATGCCATCTATTTTCTTTTTTGTTTTTGATATTCATCTTTTATTTAATTTAATTTTAACAAGAAATAGATGGTACTTTTAAATAAATGTTTTTTCTACATATTATTACAATGAACTTAGGGCTCATTTTCTTTCTTTCTTTTTTTTTTTTTAATTTAGTTAGGTATTGTGGTAGCTAGATTTTATGTCAATCTGACCCTGTGTGAAAGTGTAGCAGTGGAGTACAACCTATCAACCAGGTCACAATCTGATGATGCTTCCTTTGGGGTTGCACCTTTCTGAGAAGAAAGACAGTGAGAACTTATCTTCCTCTGTCTGCTCCTTCACCTTCCTCTGATCTGAGACTCTCTACTTGCTTCCAGGGGTAGCTCTAGGGAGGATGCACTCTGGGAGTTGTCTCTCTGCCCTGTCTCCACTAACCTTGGATCCACAAATCTTTGCATCCACCAGCCTGTGATCTTCCCACATCCCAATTTATTATGCTTCATCATTGGCCTGCAATTGCATGAGTCTGAAGAGCATTTCAACCTGCCTTGGACTCCTGGACTTGAGTTGGACTGGATTGAGACACCTTCTTGATATAAAGTTTTTTTTCTTATTCATGTTGGAGTGCCACGGGTTTTGTTTCTCTAGACAACCCAGCCTAACACAGTTATGTTTAATTGATTCTAAATATAAGTGATGGTATAGTTTTAAGGTTCAAAGGAGATCCCAAATCTCAAATATAATTTAAGGAGGATATTTATTAAGTCCCAACCAAGACAACGGCAAATGCACAGATGATTAGCCTAAGAAGCCACCACCTGTCTGTTCAGTTCCAGCTGGCATGTGGCTGTAATGCTGAACAGGTAAAGCTCCCAAACTGAAAGAGTCAAGGAAGAAAGGCCTGGGATCTACTTCGATACATAAATCAATGAACAATGGGGATTGTTCTCAAGACTCTGGTTCATTTCCCGAATAACAGCCTCTTTCAGGGAAAAGGCACAAAGTACACCCTGTTCCTAATCATGGTTAATGATCCAATACATATGGAAGCTACCAAGAGACAGAGAGCACTGTCCCTCTCAGGACCAACACCAGTGTGTTAGCTGTGAAGCTGCTTACTGCATCGGCATTTCCTCTGCTAAATCACAGCAGGAAGAGAGCTCAGTTGTGGTCCATGGAAGGGCTTTCTAACATTGAAGTCTGTGTGTGGGTGAGGTTGTGGGTGAGGTTGAGGTGAGGGAGGGGACAAACTCTTCTGCCACCTAGGAGAGAGGGCTACTCATCAAATCACCCAATCAGCAAACATCTATTGGGAAGTCATCATGGGTCAGGGAGTCTTTTGGACTCTAGAGATGTCGAGAAGGTCCTAGCTCTGCTCCTCCATGTACTGTCAACCCAGAAGAAGAGATGGGAGGAGGGAGGGAAGAATGCAGCATAAACTGCTCATCTGGGCAGAAAGGAAATGGAGCTCAGAGCCACCAGAGGATGTTGAGCTTGGAGGAAAGGCTCTTTCGTTGGAGTCATCCCCATCAGAGACCAGAGACGGCATGGAAGTGCGATGGAGTGAAGCCCCTTCTTCCTTCCGCTGTGCTTGTCAGAGGGGCTCACAACTCCTAAGGACACAGTTGCTACTTACGTGCGTCATAGTGAATCTCAGGGAGAGAGATGTATCTCTAGAGTACTCACCGTGGGAGGTAGCTGCATGCTGATCTCGTTTTACCGAAAACTCCTAGGACCGTAAGTGTCTACTTTTGAGGCATCTAGAAGTGCCTCGCTGAAGTCAACACTCCCAGGAGCAGCCCTCAGACAACAGTACCCTGAATCTGGAAGATAAACACTGCCCCCCGCTGTGGATCCCTTTGGATGTCACTAGACAGTCTCCCTGAGGGACCTGTATAGCCTGACCCAGATGGCCCTCGGCAGTCACCTGTATATGCTGACTCCACGTGCTCTGTCAGTCGTCTGCTCTGCATTGAACTTACTGATCCTGTGCTGGTGCTTTCTGGGGCCACCTCTCAAACCACCATGTCTTCTTAGCTGCGTTTCTGCTTCTGGAAGAATCCCATCTAAGGCAAGGCAAGTGGTCATATGGTAAAAAACTCTTTCTGCCCCAACTCTCGCTGTTGCTATGCTTGGACAGACTGTTCCCATTCAAGACAAAGGTCTTGCATCCCTGTCTGTCCTGTCTGTCCTGCCATGCCTGTTGGGGGATGAGTCCCTGGAAGGTCAAGGGAACTAACATCAGCCTCCCCCTCCCCTGGCCCCTGGCTGGTCGGTTATGCCCCTCCTTCACCCTCCCTGCATCTCCCCATCACACCCACACCCCTTGTTTACCAAATGTTCAATTTTGGTTATGTTACTATAAAAATCAAGCAGCTGGCAATTCCAGCTTGATTAGCAGGTCTCCAGTTTTGATTAGTAAATTACTTCGGTAATCAAGGTTAATTCTCGTTGCAGTGCTCAGCAATAGATTTTATATTTTGCAAGGAAATTCTTTCTCTGCCTGAGATGGAGAACGTTCATTAAAGGAACCCCAAGCAGGGAGGTGAATCCTAGCGGGGTGGAGAGTTGGCACCTGGAAGATCTCTCTTTCTGGTTTACCTTTCAATGAGTTGTTTTCTTGGCATGCAAGGCCTTCAGTGGCCTCCAGAAAAGAACTAATTCCTGGATCTCAGTGCATTCTTATGTCTCTGGGAGACCAGGGAAGCCCTCCTTGCTGACATGCAAAGCCACTGAGCAATTACTGAGGTCTGTGTCCCTCAGTGTGGTGAGGCTGGTGGGTCATCCACTCAAGGGTGGAGATGCCTTTGAGTTGGGTGGTGTCTCTGACTGCCTTGGGTTTGTGATGAAGAGCAGGACATGCAGGGCACTGATTTGGGTTCCTCTCTCCACAACGCAGTGTGGCAGGTATGTGTGCAAGGGCCTTTTTCCATGGAATGAATCATGTCCATAGTGGGACTGATGTTTTCTAAGGGACAGTCAGTCCTGAGAGAAAATTCTGTGATGTGAGACTGTGAAATCTGAAGGTTGTGCTTTTAGTAAATTATGGTGCCTTTCCCATCAGATACCAAGTCCTGTGGGCACTGTCAGGTAAGCGTGGATGCCAACCCCTGGTCCTTGATTCAAGCCTCCAGATGCTCCTCAGGAAAATGATGAGGCTATCTGCTCCCAGAAAGGTTTACAGGCTTGGAGACTCCATAAGGGATTCCTAAGAGTTGGAATGAACACATGACAGCTGGCTGGCTTTTATTTTATTTTTTCAGTTTCCCAACAAATGAAGAAAGAAGAGCAGAGAGAGGCCATTGGCCCAAACCCACCCAAGTTCTCTCTGTGAAGTCATTCCCTTTCTAGCCCTCTTCCTACTTTGTAGTCCCTGTACTACAATCGCAAATTGCAAACAATGGATGTTTAGCCTCTACATGTTGGTATTTGTTTTCAGTATAATTTTAAGACCTGGAGGCTGTCTGTCCTTAGAATTCATGTGGAACTCAGTTAATGGGAGAGAAATTCTAGTGGTGTGCTGAGAGCCCTACGGGTTTGTCTTATCCCAAACCTCCAGATGAGGAAGCAGCTCTCAGGGCTCTGTTGTCTCTCTGTCATGCCCATTGCATGCATGAAACCCAAGACAACCCATTGCCAAAGTGCCCATTCTGACACAAAACGACGACCTGGAACAGCAGTTGTCAACCTTTGGGTGAGACCCCTTTGGGGTCGAATGCCCGAAAAGGTTTCTGAAACTATAAATCTGTTGGAAGTGGACAGCCTCATCTTCGTTCCCATAAAGCAGTTGGTGGGTTTGAACCCCTAACCTTGTGCTTAGCAGCCCATTTTCTAACCCACAACATACCGCATACATAGCCTGTCTGGCCTCTAGAGCAGTGGTTCTCAATCTTCTTGATGCTGTGACCCTTTAATGCAGGGCCTTATGTTGTGTTGACCCCCAACCACAAAATTAGTTTTGTTACTACTTCATCACTATAATTCTGCTACGGTTATGAATTGGGCAACCCCTGTGTAAAGCCCCAAAAGAGTTGTGACTCACAGGTTGAGAGCTGCTGGTCTAGAGCCAGGAGCCCTGGCCGTGCAGTGGGTCAAGTGCTAGGCTTCTAACTGCAAGATCAACAGTTCTCACCTGGGAGAAAGATGGGTGTTTAATCTTCTTGATCTGCTCCCAAGATCAAGAAGCCAGAAGAGTGTCCTCTCAGGAGACTGTCCTAAGTCGCTAGGGGTCAGCATGGCCTCCATGTCAGTGAGTGTCTAAGTTAACTCTGTTGGAAGCCAGTCAAGCTGTTGCCTGAGCGGGGTCTGCCTCTCAGGAGCCTGCAGTGTGTCAGGGGACATGTGCTCCGCAGGGCTTCCATGGCTGGCTGTTTGGAAGCAGATCACCATGCTTTTCTGCTGAGGCACTTCTGGATGGGCACAACCGCCATACTTCGCCACTGACTATGCTAGTCATTAGTACCAACCAGGCGTCCCATGTGGCTGTCAGCATGAATTAATTCACACAGCAGCCCAAACCTTGACTCAGAGTGTAGGAGGTGGTAGGAGTCATGGCTAGATTCTCCAGGACCACAGAGGGATCCTTTGCCTATCTGAAGGACTTCCTTCTTAATGTCTCCCCTTCTCAAAATGCCCTTCTCACCTGTTGGACTCCTCAGAACTTTCTGGAACCTTTACCAAAGTGGAAGGGGGTCAGAGGAAATAGGGACTCAGTGGGGTAAACACTGCTGCTTGCAAAATTTGGGAGAATTCTCCTCGTGTGGCCACAAGCAAAGGGCAGGTGCTTGCTCTGGAGACACAAAAAGATTTTCCCCCAAACCTGAGTTCAAACATGTGCTAGTAGGCAGGGAAAGGATTTTGTTTTTTCCCCCACCCCCCAAATCTGGGTGTGCTAAGACATACCCCTTCACAGAAGGGCTTGTGGTAGTCTTCTCTGTGTCTTCTGCAGCCGCATAAATGCACCCTCCCATGGAACTTCATGTTATCATGAAGGTCCACTGGAAACAGTGAGAAGAAACATATGAAAACTCTCCCCAAGCCTCCTGACCTGAAAAAAAAATAGGACCCCACACTTCTCTGAGTGGTGGGAGACAGAAACTAGTTTGGGAAGCTGGGGGCAGGGGAGGCAGAAACCATTTTTCACTCTGATCTAGTGTCTTCAATGGACTCTGTCCAGCCTTGTCCATAGCTGACCAATCACTTGCCTGTTGTAGGACCTCAGGTAAGGGACCTACTTCTTTGTTTCTGGGCTTCCTTAACTGTAACCTGTGTGTCCTAACAGTAATTAACTCGCAGCTCTGTGTAAGGAAGAATGAAACAATGCCTATGGCTGAATGTCGCTCATTTAAATTGCACTTGCATCACATTTGCTTGTGGTCTAACAAATATGGTGGTCCAATCTCTGGGTGAGGGGCGACCCAGGACCCTGGCTCATCAGAGCCCTTAGTGAACTACCTGCCTCAGGCTCCTTCCTGATCCCGGTTCTCCTGTGCATGTTGAAAGCTGCCGTGTTGTGAGAAACTCCTTACCGGCTAAGGGAGTGTTTTCATGTGAGTGGTGCTTCATGTAAGAATGGGAGTGTGCGCCCAGAGTCTCATCCAGTCTGTAATTCAGTTGGAATTTAGTCCCAACTCTGATGTGCTACTGAATTCCCTCTGTCCAGCTTTGTCATGTCTGAGGAGCCTCCTGATCTTGTCTTCCTGTCCCTTGTATTCTTTACAGTTGCAGTGAGAGAGTCAGGAGTCCCTGGGTGCAAAACTGCTACCGGAGGTTAGCTGGCCCTCAGCACCTTGTAAGAAAGGCCTGGCAATCTGGTTCCTCCAGTCACGCACTGAAAACCCCACAGAGCATAGTTCTACCCTGGCACATTTGGGGTCGTTAGGGGCCAGATTCAGCTTAAGGGCAATAGTGAGTGATACTGAAAGTGAGCTTTCTGAAATGGTGGGCTTTTTTAGGTCTGAGACTAGTATCTATTTTAAGGAGTCCTGGTGGCCCTATGCGTTAGGCATCAAGCTACTAGCTTCAAGGTTGACAGTAAACCCATCAAGTGCTTTGTTAGAAGAACAACACTGTCTGCTCCTAGAAAGATGTTCCGTCTTGGGAACTTATACACAAGGTTGCTAGGCATTGGAATGGAATAGATGGCAGTGTCATAGCACCATGAAGACTTTTTCTTTTGTAGATTTCTACCAAGAGAGAAGGAAATCATCTCATTGGCGCCTTATGGAAGTGGTTCCCATGTCTCCATGTCTCCATGCAGCAAGACAGGGACTCAGAACCCCAACACAATGACTTTGAGCATTGTCATCCTGTTAGTGGTTGCAGCTGATGTCACTTTACCAAACAAAATTGTAAGTAAAATGGATGTTTTGGGTAAGATGCATTTCCTTTCATAAATCTGCCCTCCTCAGTCTGCACATAGACATGCAGCCAGTGTTGATTGACGCTTTTGCCACTAAATTATCCTATGTCTGCCTTGAGAAGGACTGTCTTCCTTCCAAAATTAGCTAACCATCAACATAACATAAAATAACTTGAACATGGTGTCATTTCACAAAGATATTGATTCATGCAGACTTACTGGATTAATAACTGGTTTCCCATAAAAGGAACAGTCACTATGTCTCTGGGAGACAGAAAAAAAATCTACACTTTAGAACAATATATATTGGCCCATTTCAGTCTGATGGCTGAGCTCGAATAAACAGAACAATTTTCAGAGGCAACATTGCAAACGAAGAGAGAGGTGACACAATACGACATACAAATGGATACAGGCGTGATGGAAAGCTAATAAAAAAAGACAACTATTTATTTATTTGGGGCATTTGATTTTACTCTACTGGATTACACAAAGCTCTAATTTTTCACTGCAGTCAATCTGTATAAAAGTTCAACTGATTGAAGCATATATTTAATTCCCAAATGCCTTTTCCCTCAAGCACTACTTCTTCACAGTGGGCCAACCTCTGGTGTCTGGAGTAACGCAGTGGCCCAGCTCACATGGGAGGGATTGGACCAGAGCAGACATGTGGCAACCATGGTGATTTACTTACTCTCCAAAGACAGCCAATCCACTCTTTCCTCCTCCAGGACTGGTGTTGCCAATACCTTGAGAAAATATATTTCTTTGTTTTTTTATTTTAGTGTGGGTAGTTCCCCCCCCCCACCCCAATGAAGTGACATTGCAATAAAGTAATTGAAACAAACCTTAGTTAGTCATCTGACAAATTATCCCATGCCACTTAGACTGAGAGTCCAACTCCTTACCAGCGGCCATAGGTCCCCCAGGCATTGGCTCAGCATCCTTTAGAGAGCTCACCTCCATCCACCCATCTGTGGGCACAGTCCAGGGCTCTTTACCTCAATCTCGTGTGCCCACCATCAATCCCTCTGTCAATGGAATCCACCCTCCATCCGTGGATTCCTCTTGCCGTGTCTTGTGTGGCAGAGCCCTGCTTGTCTGGTCTCTCTGCTCAGACAAGCTTCCCAAGAACCACGCAGCTTTCAAGAGAGCAGCAGCCAGACTTTACATGACCAGGGTTTCAGTTGATTATGACGTCGATGGTGATCACATCCTCCACTGGAATGCAGTTCCTGCAGGACAGGCAAGGGCAATGCCCTTCTCCGGGGCACTCTCTCCCAGTGGCCAACAAAGCACCGGGTACAGAAGATACCCACAGCTAAGTGGATGACTCCTTGGGAGGAAGATTCAGCAAGGGGAGGCTTCTCCCTTGACTGCATCTCAATCTGCTGCCATGTGTGTCTTTGTGGGATAGTTATCTTCTTTGTGTCTCAGCTTCTCCCCTGTTATGTAAAAAGAAGAGTCATTTTCATGTGCTGCCCAGATTGACTTACTATAAAACAAAACAACTCTTAACAAAGAAAAATAAGACAGAAATATTTTCTTTCTTGGAACTATTTCTTCGCAGCAGAATTAAAGGGTAGGAGTTTATTAAATGTAGAAACATGATGAAGTGTGGCTGAGAAATCACATCTTAGGGAAGATTCAGGGTCCTCCAGCTTAGAAGGCACCACACCATTGGAAATAGTCATATGCCCTTTGATGGCTCCACAGCTACATTTCCAGTTTATCTTCTGATGCTGAAATATATCACTGCAGCTAAATACTCAGCTAAATAGTTTTTTTGATAGTTTTTAACAAACATAGATATTTTTGAGCTTTAGTATTGCACACTAAGAGATGGCCATTCAAAGAGAGACCCATGGAAACGAGGCTGCAGGAGAAGCTTTCTAACTGGGCATAAGCTGGTAGAGTGAGCTAGCAGATACACTGAGCTGTTTCCACCATGGCTTTTCTCTCTCTCTCTCTCTCTCTCTCTCTCTCTCTCTCTCTCTCTCTCTCTCTTTCTCTCCTTCCCCCCTCCCTGCTTCCTTCCTACAGCTTCCTTTGCACTAACTCAGCAGTGGCAACTATCTCATAGCTTCTACAGGCAAGCTGGTAGCAGGAGTGAGCTCTTCTACAGAGAGGGGCATGGCCAGCCAGCAGGCTTCCCCCTCCTCAGGAGCCTTTGTCAGCTGAGCGACCATGTGGAGGTCCTGGAAGGACTTCTGACTTGGAGAGCTCTCTCCAGGTAAGAAAGGAGCCATTTGGCAAGGTTTCAGAGACCCAGGAACACTCCTCAGTCCCCTTTCTTTGCCAATGCTAAGAGCACTGTGCCTGATTCAGGTACTTGTCAGATTATCAAACCCAAAATAGCCAGGGTAGCAGTCAGCAGGATTTAAGGTCTTTTCTAATTGGCAGAACCTGGATGTAATATTGTACATTTGGATCCAAAGAGCTTCTATGGTGTTTGACTTTGGAGCCTAGAAATTCAAAGCAGGTAGGGCTTACTGAGCTGTCTCTAAACTCCCTTCCTTATGTGGCAGAGCCACCAAGTTCTAGAAGAGCCTTTCATGGTGAAAGGCCCAGTGTGGACACCTTTGGCCTTTAGGTGCAGCGAGGAATCTGGGGACACTAAGCCAAAGTGGGGTTGGCAAAATGAAGACATGATTTATGTTTAAAGACTGGATGCCTGATAGAGTCCATTTGCAGTTGGCAATGTCAGAAGTGGTTTGAATTCAGCATCCATCTACCTGATGGCCATGGGCAGAAGGCACCAGGAGGATCCTGTGGCCCATCACACCCTGCTGCCCAGTAGAAATGCTCAGCAAGCGCAGTTTCCTCACCATCGCTGCCCCCCGCTGCAGGGCTTCTGTCGTTTCCGTTCCCTCCTTCCTGAAGAGAAAAGCCATGGTGGGTGGGATCCGTGAATGAAAGTCGTTATTTATCGATGCCGGTTTGGGGGAGCATTTTTCCTTCTGATTCATGAACCACCTTCCTACATCCAAAACACAGTTCATAAATCATTCAGCACCAGCAGAAATTAATAATAATGAGTCCATTTACATAGCAAAGTCTCATCCTGCCAGGTGCTGATAATGTTGCAGGCTAGACCCTTGTTGGAAGCTGGATGGTGGGCCAGAGAGGGTTTCCAGACACCAGGCCTCCTAGGTTGGAGCTTAACCCAAAGGTAAGCCCATTGAGTCTCCACTCCCAAGCAGGAGAATGCTTTTTGAAAGAAAAGACGAAGGTGGGGGTGGAAAAACAAGAGGAACATTCCAATGTCTTAAGAACTTTATTTAAAAGCCAGATATGGGTTTGGGTTTGGCAAAATTAATTCCTTGAGTAGTTCTGGGAAAAAATGCACCCACCCACAGTATCATGAATTCCCAAGTGATATCATTACCACTTGATTGAGCACCCACAAGTGCACACACACACACACACACACACACACACTCACTCACTCACTCATTGATGTGAGCATTAACACCCACAGCCTCCCTGGAGTGACAAAAGAAATGCAAACCCAGTGAGCAGCCCCATCATCACAAACGATGTCAACATGCTTCACTGTAAGCTGAAAGAGTGGAGGCTGGAGGACTCCCAGCGATCCCTCAGAAGAAAGGCCTGGCCATCGACTCCCCATCTTTCAGAGCAGCCATGAGCACAGGTCTCCTCTTACAGGCCAGCAGGTGCCAGGAGTCAAAAGTGGCTCAACGGCCACTGGAATGTCTCCAGAAGTAGGAGCCAACAGGCTGTGAAGTGATCTTAGGTGGGAGACAGAGACTGAGCTCATGTGGCACGAGGCAGCACCCAACGTGAAGAAGGCGGGTGCTCAATGGTGCCATGTGTCACTCTCATAAATAGAAACAGAGGTGCTGGCAGACATTTTTTGTTCCATTTAGTTCTGCAGTGTTGGAGTGTCCCAGCTTCTTCCCTTCATGAGTTTACAGAATTTTAGGATCTCGGCCTGGTACATGAATCTTTTCTTATGCTGTTTATCCCCTTTTGTCCCCTCACACCACAATTGTTCTTATAAGCAAATATTAAATGCTGTTTAATATGCATTCTTTAAAAATTACACCATTTTCCTTTTTAACGAAACTTTGGTTGTTGTTGCTGTACAGTCTACATAACACAGCATTTACCAACTAAGTGTTTTCCAATGAGGTCTACGACATGTCTAACGTACACCTTTGTTTCATGGGCATATATTTTTTAATTTCTATGCATGACACCATGCTGGGAAACACACTATTTTCCCTGTTTACAACACCCCCACGATGGTCTCTGCTTACCCATAAGCTGCTGCTTGTGGAAACTGTGTGGAACTCTGAGATGCTCATGCTGACGTTTTCCCAGGGGAGGGCTCCCAGCTTGCCTCCACTTCTCCACTCTGCACATCATTGCGAGGACTGTCTTCAGGAGCTGTGCAGGGCTTATGCTAGGAGCTCTCAGCAGTGGGGCGCTGCCTTGCCAGTGTGCACAGGTCTAATTTGGCTATGTGATGCCCCTAGCTGCCCACTCCAGACTCCCACCTGCAGGGCACAGAGCCCCACATACCTGCTAGTGCATAGCATTCTCCAGCCGTCTCTTTTGCCAGGACAAAATGTGTGAAGTCATATCTTGTTTTAATGGCATTTTTTTTCCTAATGACTAATAAACACAAGCATCTCTCTATGTGCTTATTAATTAGCCTTTTGAATTTCTTCGGCAAATTGTCTATTTATAGCCTTGGTACAATTTTCTTTTCCTTTTGGGGTTTCTGTCCTCATCCTACTGATTTGTAGGTACTGATTGCTTGGACATCAGAACTAACCCCTCCTACGTGGTCACTATCTGTGAACTGCTCATGCTTATGTGCATGGAGTAGATGTCTCCTATTTCTTTCCTATTACTACTACTGCTAAGTGAGTAGTTCGTTCATAGATGCCTCCTCTGGTCCTGATTATTCTTTGAACTGAATAAAACCAGATCTGAGGTCCTCAGGCCTATTCTGACTCACGGTGGCCCAGTATGTTCAGAGTAAACTGACCTCCATGATGGTTTCCACGGCAGTGACCTTTGGGGAACAGATCACCAGGCCTTTCTTCTGAGGAACCAGCAAGCCTTCAGTTAGAAATCAATCACTTAACAATTTACACTTGCCAGAAAATGCTGTTCTGGTAGTTAACATCCTTGTAGAATCACCCACCATTGAAGATGGTCTGGACTTCATCATCTGTTGCTAGCCACTGGCTGCTGCAAATGGAATCTGGCAAAGATGGTATGGTAGTTGCATAATCTGGTATCAACTTGCAAAGGGGTAAAGTCTAGCCTGTCAATCAGATTGCAGCTTGATTACCTCATTTGGAGGCACCACAGAGATAAATAAGCTCACTGGAGGCTCGACACTCTGACAGTCTCTGCTTCGTCTTCCTGCTGACAAGCCACATGGAGCCACGTTGATGACAGCCAGAGCACTGGAGCTGAAGGAGCCACCTGGAAACCCCACCTGAGATGCTTCCACTATTGACTTCACTACTGGCCAGTGATCATCCTACATTCAGCCTCCTGGCATGTGCTGTGTGATTCTCAAGAGGAATTCATGGGCTAATATAGGATTTGTGGGCTAATATTGAACTCATGAACCTGATCTGGATTGGGCTGGGATGCCTTCTTAATGTACAATTTATTGCTCTTTGATATAAAGTTCTCTCTTACACATGTATGAGTGTTTCTGGATTGGCTGTTCTTGTCACCCAGGCTGAAGCAGATGGATGAGATGTCACTCTGGTGATTCCATAGTGACTTGGTGGTGTCTGCTTGCTTCCTTTGAGGAAACAAGCTGCCACATTGGGTTGGCCCATATGGCCAGAAGCAAGGGAGGGAGTCCTCTCACCAGTGACCAGTCAGGATCTGAGACTCTCAACAGGCTGTGAGAACAGCAACAGCAAATGAGCTTGGAGGAGCACCCTTTCCCAGAGAAGCCTTCACATGGCAGCCACCCCCTTGGCTGCAGTCTGAGGGAGTGACCCTGAAGGAGGGGACCCACTTATGTCACAAGAGGTCCCAAACCTCCAGGCACTGAGCTGTCCCTGCAGGTAAGTTGTTACTCAGCAGTAGCAGGTAGTTTCTATAGTTTTACTTTTGACACTGATATCTTTCATTGATCTCAAGTTAGCACCTGTGTGTGATGGAAGGCAGAGGTCAAGCTTGGGTTTTCCTCGGGGTTAGTTTTGAACTTCAGGTCTGCCACCCCAAGGACGTGCTGCCTTAGAAGGCTTGGCCATGTTCGAAACAGTGACACATGCAGTGTCTGCCTCCCACTTAGTGAGGGCAGCAGGGGATGTGGGCGTTAGCCAGGGTGCAGACTCCAGCAAGGGACCCTGATTTCCTCTCATAATGGAGCTTCTTCAGGGAGGACCACTTGCATGGACCACCAGGACACTGTCCCTGCTGCCTTTGTCACGGGGTTGGTTGTTTGCTTGCGTTTAAGCCTTCCCTCAGACACGTGTAAGCATATGAGATGACTCTTTGGTGGAGTCTGGGTGTCTGCTTCTGACTTCCTGGCTGACTCACTCCCTGTGCTCTCTAAGGGGGCTCGCTGCCCTTCTCTGCCCTCGTGTTTCCTGTCCCTCAAAGGAAGTGAACGGAGAGAGTGGGAGCCATGTTTCTTAGGGTTTGGTGATAAAATCCTACAAAGTGGGTGGCTTACTTTGATTGTTGCTCTTTTTTGGTAATATTTTTAAATAGAAAATTCAGGCTAGGTAATCTGTAGAGACAGTAATTAATCGTTCCTTAGGGTTATGACAGAGGAAATTGACAGGTCACATGGAGGTTTTAATAATGGGCACAAGAATAAAAAAAAAGTCCTAAGATGGATTGTGGTGAGAATGAAACAATGTTTTAAAATATATTTAAACTATACATTCCATGCCATTGAAATTACATGCTATTAAACCCTTTTTTTTAAAAAAAAAAAAGAGAGATGGCATGAAACAGATACAGATAATAACCCTGGAATGCTGGGCCTCAGCAGGAAGAAGGAAAAGGGGCTGGAGTACCAACTCAGAGAAGTAGAACAAAAGTGGAGGGAGAAAGACAACAACAGGGTGAGAGGGTGCATTGTCAGCTGGGCTGGCACAGAGCTGCCAAGTTCAGCTTTTACCAGGAGCGTCAGTCACCCGGTCGGTGGCCTCAGGTTCAGTTGTGCTCTCCTGGGACGCTGGAGCGTGTGCCAGTTACTGGTAACAGACAGGTGGGGTCCTTTTTTATGTACATGACTAGTAGATATGAAGGAAAATAAAGTCCAAAAAAGCCAAAGAAAAACCCATCAGAAATGTAGAGTCTATACATAATCCTGAAGACTCCAGTACTCAAACCAGGTTATACTGACAGTGATCTTGACTCCTATGGGAAGAGCAGGCCACTCCGCTCTCCCTTTCTCCCTTTTTTTCCCTCTCACTCCATTTTCCTCCTTTATATCCGGAGTGTGGCCTCATGTTAACCTGATAAGGGCTTTTAAAGTACTATTCACAAACAAGGATCCACGGAGCCCAAGATTAGTACCTCACCTAGCTATGGAATGGGTACAATTCAAGCCACAGCAGTGAGTTTCCTTTCAGCTCAGTGGCTGCATGGGATGGGAGCCATCTTCATTCCCTAGGGGATGGTCTGGAAGAAGGAGGGGCTTTCTAGTGTGAAGGTCCAGAGGTCTGATCATCCAGAAAGTGGGAAACTCCTGGTGGGTTCACCTCCGACAGACTTGGCTCCCACCGAGCCCCACCGCAACATTCTCAGGGCTTGGGGTGCAGGATCTGCCTCTGCCACTGGCTACCTGGAGTTCCAGCACCTCTCTCTTGCCCTGCGAGAGGTTCACCAGCTCAACAGCCCACACCAGCCTCTAACCTCTTATGAAGGCAGCAGCGCCTTGTGCCTACAAGATTTGTTATTCATCTGCAAGTCTTTGTGTGGTTGGGAGAGGCATGGAGGGTGTGTGATTCTGATCAATGTCATGCTGAGCAGGAGAGGATCACCCGATGCCTTCTCAAGTCAGTCCTCCAGGAGGGGAAGTCCCCTGGCTCACCACATCTGCAGACAGAGGTAAAGGGACTCCCATACACCAGACCGTCTCCCTGGGTGAGTCTGGCACTCTGTGAGACCTCTGGCAGGGACAGTAGTCTTCTTCGAGCAGGTCCCCAGGAAGATGGACGGTCCCCATTGAGTGTGAGAGCTGGTGGGAGATTTTCAGAGAGCAGCCTGGAGACTCCTGGCTTCCTCACTGCCTGGGACTGCCAGGTGGAATGGCACTATGAAGAGCCCTGGTAAGAAAGAGAAAGAACATGACAGACTGAGATGGCATTAGAAGGGTTTCTTGTTCACTTAGATGGTTTCTTTAATCAATACGGAGGAACCCACTAACCCAGTGCGGAAAACAACAACAAGCTATGGCTTAGCCCTCACTGCTTACAGAGAGGTTGGCGGTTTGAACATAGCCACTCTACAGGAGAAGTCCTGGCTCCTGCTTGCATCAAGACAACAGTTTCCAAAGGGTCCCAGTAGAAGTTTTTGGATAGTTGGGAAGGTGTGGTCAGGGAGGAGTGGGAAATGTGGACCAGAATTCAAAAAATCCCAGGCTTCCTATTCAGACAGAGGCAGGTGAACCCATCTGGATGCTGGCCTTAAGTCACCTCTCAGGCCTGCGTCAGAATAACCAACCATCGACCAGCTAAAGGGAGGCCTTGACTTGAGGACAATGTTCCAGGGGTCAGGAAAGAGGGAGGAAGGAGTCTAAGAGGGGATGCATTGAAGGGATGCCAATGGATAGACTGGAGCAGAGGTATCTATGGATTGTTGAATAGAAGACGGATGATGTACTCTGTATACTTTCACCTCGTTCAAAAGAAAAAGCTAAAAGTAAGAGAAATGACAGCCTTTTTTGTCCTATAAGGTTGCTGTGAGTGAGAATCAACTCCATAGCACACAAGGCCATGTGCTGCTTCCCACGGGCACCATCCTAGGATGTCTGCAAAGACCAACTGAGGATGCAAGGACGCTCGGCTGCCCACTGTGCACAAGTGCTGAGAGTCGGTCAGCGGACTGGGTGAGGGGGATGAGAATCAACCAATTCCTCACCAATCAGAGGATGTATGGGCAACATGAGGAGATATCTGGCCAGGTTGGAAAAATATAATTGTCATTCATTTGACCAACAAGAACTGGCTCTAGATTTCACAAATAACACAGAAGCCACTCAAGTGGAAAAGAGGGAAGGGGTACGAAACAAGCAATTCACAAAAGAGAAACTAGCAACTTACCAGCAACGCCCCCCCCCCCCTTGGGTGTTCCTGGTGGTGATGCAGGGTGAGCCCTGAAGACTGACCTCCTGGTCAGTGGCTCAAACCTGTGCTTCCTGAGGGCAGGGTGAGGTGGTTTGTCCTAATGCTAGTGGTCTCAGAAGTGCACTATGAGTCAGAATCGACAGAGGGTGTGCAGGAAGAGAGAGGCCCGTCAACACAACATAATACCATCCCTTCTATCTACTCTTCTCCATCTACTACTGCAGATGAGTACAGGACACTCATGCAGAGCTGGTGGGAGTGTAGGTGGAGGAAATCATTCTGGAAAGCGAACCAACACAGGTGAGTTAAAATGGGAGATGAAAGCCAATCTGACCTGGCTGGTCCCAGTCGACGAGCCCGGGAATTCTCACACCGGTGCACAAAGAGACAGTGTGTTCGTCTGGGTAGATTAGAGAAACAAATTCAAAAACAAAAAAATGGATATAAGGGAAAGGTTTATATACAAGAGGAAGTGAACATTGAGAAAGCATCCCAACCTAGTCCAGTCCAAGGTCATAAGTTTGATATTAGCCCATATGTCTGATACTAATCCATAAAGCCTTCTTCGGACTCATGAGACACATGCAATGGCACCAGGACAATCACAGGCCAGTGGGTGCAGAGTCTTGCATTTCCAATGGCTGTAGATGCACCCCAGCACTGGCAGGGGTCTCCCCATGGCTCCTCGTTTCCAGGGCTCAGGGTCTATCAACTATCCATTGGCAGTAGAAACATATCAGCATTGACTGGAGTCTACATGTGGCTTTTCCAGCTTCAGAAGTCTGGTTCCACCAGGCTTAGGCGTCTCTGGGATAGCTCACAAGGCTGATTAGCCTTGTGTCTTGTCAGTAGAGTGTCTCCACGAGACTAAAACAAGTGCCTCACCTCCAATTGGGAAATACAGCAAGACTTCCCAGAATTCTCAGGGAAAGGCCATGCCCACACAGAGGTCTCATTGGTTATCTCCAGATTGACAGGCTAGACTCCACCCCTACACTGCCAATGCTGAAATTGACACAGATGGGTGACTGCCACAGAGGTTTGCTGCAGCCTTGGGGAGGGGGTGGGGGGCGGTGTGGGAGGGGAGTTGGAAACACCCGGGTGCCCATTTTTGAGAGTGTGTAGAGCAGTCTTGCTCGCCTTGCAAACCCCATGAGCACAGGGCAGCAGGAATGAATGGGAAGCCCAGGCCTGAAGGGAAAGGTGGGAATGAGAGACACCACATTGCCATTTACACAAGTCATAAAACACAAAGGTGTGGGTCAACATTTCTGTTGGAAAGTGGAGAAAGAAGAGAATTTTTCTCTGGTCAGTGAGGGTTAACTCTGCCCTAAAAGTTGGAAGGCCAAGGAAGGAGGGAGGAAGAAGGGTGAACCAGGGAAATCCATCAGGGATGGATGTCCAGCAATGTCCAGCCCTGAAGAGGCCAAACACAGCTCGCTCCTCTCTGGTCCAGGACACGCTCCTTTGTTTCATTTTCTCGCTCCATCACAGATGTTTATTAAGCATGGAAGATGAGCTTGGCATGTGTCTGAGGCTGAAGACTATACACAACCAAATGGAGATAAGATTATAGCTGCAATTGAGGATGAGCGCTAGCAGGGCAGAAACAAAGCGAGTAGAATATCTGTCAAGGACATTTCCTGAGGAGTTGGACAAAAAGTGGAAACTTGAGAAACCAGGAGAGATTAGTTCAGGCGAACTCAAGGGTGGACGTATGAGGCATGGAGTTGGATGGTTTAGGGAGGTGGACACGACTAGCTAAGGGTAATCTTGGCAGAGGAAAGAGCCTCTGGGAAAGCCCTGGGGAGGAAAGGCCTGGCATGGTGAGGCCTGGCTGAAGTGCTGCAGGCAAACAGAGAGAAGAAAATTGCTGAATGCTGTCATGGAGCACAAACAACAAGATCTCTAATTCGTGTGGCCTTTCCAGAATCTACAAAACAAAAAATAATGAAAACTGTGGAATAAAAACACATTCTGGTTTAAAATGGCCACTCCTTCCTCTGTCAACTCTTCTACTTACTGCTGCTTGAAAACCGACTGCTGTGGAGTGAGACTGAAAGCATGACACCCCC
The DNA here is from genome assembly GCA_004026705.1 of Nesogale talazaci. Taxonomy (NCBI): domain Eukaryota; kingdom Metazoa; phylum Chordata; class Mammalia; order Afrosoricida; family Tenrecidae; genus Nesogale; species Nesogale talazaci. The sequence continues at coordinate 71,034 of PVJH01009596.1, forward strand.
CACTTGGAAGGTAACAAGAGCAGGGCCACCTGGTCACAAGGATGGCTTGTCCAAGAGTGTTGGGACAGAGACATGAAGGAGAGGGGTGGAGCTGACAAGATGATGATTTCTTGGGCCAAGGGCTGGGTGGGAGTGCGACTGTGTCAGGGCTTGGGGGTGAGCAGTTTCAGGCTGTGTCTAGCACATGGTGTCTAAGGAACTCTAATAGGCTTCTGGGACTGCTGAGAGTAGGCATCCCCCCAAGGGGATCGGCTGGGATCCCGACCTGGGATTGGCTGCTACTTGGGAAGACAATCCCAGTGCACAAGAGCACACCCTCATGCTTCTATATTTCTCTAGGAAGTCAACCATGCACACCCACCATCCGGCCTACAGTCACCCAGAACCCTCCCTCAGGAGCCTTTGGCTGGTTGTTACCACGGTCACAGGAAGCCTTGGCTTTCTCCACCTGCAGAAGGAACGTTTGTGCCTAAAGTGCCATCTGACCAAGACCTAGCTCATCTTGTAGGGGACATTTTCATGCTCAGGGATGGAGGAGGGTGCGGAGTTTCTCCATTGTTCTGCCTGTCCATTTCTCCTTCTGATTCTGACTGTAGTAATTGAGTTCCAAAGCCTGCATTTGAAGCCTCTCTTCACTCAGCCCCACGTGATTACAGGAAGTCAGCTGTTGTGCAGAAGGATTTGAAGGGAAAGAGAGGTAGGTCCTAATGACATGATCTGAATCTTGGGATTGGTCCATCCTGAACTCCCTCCAGAATATGCCATTTACAACAACCAATCAATTCCACCTCATGAGGCTCCGGCAGGTGGGGCTCAGTCCAGTGTGCACTGTGTCTTGGCTGCACAGAGCAGCAGGGTCACAGGAATGAACAATGTGGCTGACTTCCTACCGCCAATGACCAAGTGTGGCTACCTGGTGGTGGCTTCCTTCCTTCTCAGTCAAGTTCACTTGCTTCCTTTCTTGGTTCCATGGGAACCAAGAATGACAGACAGCTACAAGAAGCCCAATTGTGGATACACCCAGTGCAGTGGCCCTGGTGAGGGACTCTAGCTCAGTCTGATTAGGACAGCATGCTTGAAGAGATCTCTGGAGGGGAATGAGGCTGCCAGGGCCAGTGAGTAGAGAAAGAAGTGAGGCATCCAGCTCCAGAATGTAATAAGCATGAATAGTTAATATCCACACAGAGGGAGGGACACAAAAGAGAAAATGAGAAGCAGCCGTCCAAGAAGCTGGGGGAGTAGCATTGTGGGACCAGGAATCAGAGTGTGTCTGAGAGAAAGCACTTAGGAGTGTCAGCCAACAGAGAGAGATCAAAGGCAATGCGAACTAGAGAGAGTGGCTAGGGTTAAAGGGGAAGTGTAGTGGAATCTGGCAGGGTTCAGGAGTGAATAGAAAGACAGGGAAGTTTGGGCAGCCAGTGTGGATACCTCCATCTGATAACCTGACAGGAAAGGATGAGGAATGGATTCATAGGGTCCTATCTAGGAGCCCTGGTAGCGCAGCGGTTGTGCACTGGGCTAGGATCTGCACAGCTGGCAGCTTGGAACCCCCTTCCCTTTGCCTCCCCCCCCCCCCCGCAGCTCTACAGGAGAAAGGTGGGCTCCCTACCCTCATGAACCCGATAACTCAGCATCCATTTGATAGCAGTGAGTTTTTGTTTTGTTTTATTTTTGAAGGTTTTTGAGGGTTTGAGATTTGGAAGAAGTATGCCATGGGTGGTGAGACTTTGTTTTACAAAGTCTTGTAAAAGTGTTGTCGGGAAAGACCATTTCCTGAGCAGGGAATGATACCTAGTAAAGTAGAGGAGCAGGAAAAAGGATAAAAGCCACCAAGGAGATGGATTGACACAGTGGCTGCAACAATGGGCTTAAGCACAGAACAACTGTGAGGATGGCGAAAGACAGGTCAGGGTTGACTTCCATCGTGCTTAAGGTTGCTATGGGTCCGAACCGACTGGGTTGCCTAACAACAACTTCGTGTGTGAGCTATCTGAGCATGTTCAAAAGCTGATCAACGGAAGGCATCAGGGGAAGGTAAGCTGCATCGGACTGGAAGATAAGAGATGAAGAGAAACTCTAACTAGAAGCAGAAGAAAGAAACCTGCAGCGTGGGGGCAGGGGCTGACTTTAGGTAGATGGAAGGGTACATCTTCCATTGCAATGAAAGGGAAAGAACATCAATAATGGGAGTCAACATTTGAGAGGGGGGTAGTAAGGAATGAAGGGGGTCCTTGCTCAGAGTTTCTATGTTCTCTAAAGAACACATTATAAGATTATGACCAAAAATTTGGAGCAAGATGCCAAAGTTGGAGAACACTAAATGAAAGAACTGGTGTAGAGTGAGGTGGGTGACTGTGATGGGCACAGAGCAGACAGGGGAGAATTGATTTAAGTTCTGATGGGTGGAAGGGGCTAGAGGAAAGGGGGACATGTGGCTAGAGAGTATGAGAGACTGAGTGGAACGATGGGGAAAGACCAATGGAGAATAGCAGGAATAAAATAGAGGCTGGTGAAGTGGATGAGGCAAGAATATCAGGGCTGGGGACGTCTGCAGATGAGGTAGTTACGACGTGATGTGGGCTACAGGTATTACGGTGCCAACAAGAAGCAGTTCTTGTGAGGGCATCTAGCAATAGTTGTCTGGAGGGGTTGGTGGAAACATAACTGGAAGAGAAAGGAAGTGAAAGGCGCTTTTGCTCAGGACAGTGGCCACACTAATGCAAGACAAGAGAAGCTGACTTCTGGGTGTGTCCAACCCTTCAGTGTTTGAGTGGGAGGGGTCATCATGTTTCCCAAGGAGGAAGGGAGAGAGGTGCCCAAGGAGAAAGATTGACTAATACAGGAGGCACATCACCATGTCACAAGAAACAACATATGCTTCCTTGAGCAGATGACCTTGAACACAGCACAGAGGCAGAAATGTTCAGGGAGGAAAAGGGAGTAGCTGCTAATCTAAGGAGTTTCAAAACAGCAGAGCCAATTATTTGAAAGGGTTTCTTTCTTTTTCCTTTTGGTCTCAGACTCTGGGCATAGAGATTTTGTCACAGGCAAAAATTTTAGAAGAATGAGTGATAAGGTTATTTCAGACCTAATACTCTAAGCAAAGGGAGCAAGGCAAGGAGAGGCCACACAGACAGGTCTGTGCTGTCAGCAGGGGTGGCTCTGAGCCCCCCTCTGAGCAGGCATCTTCCCTTGTCAGTGATAGGGGCAGCGGGGGAGCAAAGTCACCCCCATTGCCCTTGTCCCCCAGCAGGATGGGCTGTGCACAGAGCTGCAGCAGTCATGCTTTCAACTGTCTGGGGAGGACAGCCCAATGACAGTGGTCATCCTGAAGCTGCTGATTGTCCTGCAGGATGAGGACTGGCCAATGACAGTGAGCAGCCCCAGCCTCGCTGATTATCCTGCAAGGTAAGGGCTTCCCGGTGACAATGTCCTGTCTGATGACGCCTGCTGGTCATCCTGCTAGGCAGGGAGCATCTCCCAACCTCAAACTGAGATGCAGCTGACAGACCCAACAGATCTTAGGATGAGCATTGCTCATTTACGGAGACAGCCCATTCAAAGACATCATGCCCTGTGATGAACATTGGGACAGGGGGCAAAGTTGGAAAACAGAAGGAAAGACCTTGCCCCTTGCCAAGGAGCAGGGGTATATTGAGTGTAAGGAAACCAGGTTCCTGGAAGTCCCCTGTGCTCCCAGGGTCTGAGGAAGATATGGCGTTGCCAGTGGAACAAGAGGGCCTTTGGTGGGGATAGGAGTGGCTGGAAGAGTGGCTCTTTAACAAACGGGACGTCATCATGCTAACCAAAGACGTGACGGTACGGGTGCATTTGGGCTTAGTATTCACTTAGGTAGAACCTCTCAGCACTGTACCCTTGACTAGACTTGAGGTGAACACAACCCTGCTTAGCAGAGAGGAGCAAATTGGCCAATGGAGTTAATGAATCCAAAGAGGTGAGAGCAGTACAGGGGCTGTCAGGGGAACAGGAATATACAGCAAAGAGGGGCTCCCATTCCCAGGAGCTTTGCACATAATAGTCAGACCCAGAGGGGTGGCTCTGGAAATCCAGGTGCTTTGAAGCCCCCAGGAATTGAAAGTGCAAGGGAAGAGCTTCCTCCAATGATCTAAGTGATAAATATCTGCTGGTCCACACTCAGCTTGTGCACTCTCTTGGGTCCCTTCTGCCTGGAGTGGCCTTCTGCAGATGCTTCCTGGAACGCTGATACAGGCAGGAGCCAGCCATGTGTGTGAGTTGACATCACTGGAGGCGCTGGCCAAGGCTGTTGGGCTTGAAGTGCAAGCAGGTCAAAGAGCTAGGTGTCTGGGAGCTGAACCTCTTCTGTGACTGGGGCAGAATCTCCAGAGGGAAGGCCTACTGCAGAGAGGTATGTCCACATTCACTCTGTCCCCAGATGACAGGGACACCTTGATTCAGTGCTTTATTAGCTCACACAGGTCTGGGAGCAACAATCAAGGCAATGACCACAGAGACGCCCACACCCCAATTACCATGATTATGGTGAGTGGAGTCCTGAGCAGTAATGTGGCAGGAGATCGCTGAGCTAGTTTCCAACACAATCAAATCCTACAGGCATGATGAGCTTTCTCGACTCTACATTGCTTCCTGCCAGGAGGCGGAGACCTGTGAGGCCATCACCTTCTGACCTGTCTCTCTCTGTCCTCTGTAAGCATGTGTTTGAAAATGGTAGGGGATTTGCCTTGATCAGAAGATGGCTGATGGATGCTGATCAGCACTTTTTAAAGTTTTATTTTAGCTAGATAACAAATATCTCAGCTGTCTCGTGCTGGTACAACAGAAACACCCAAAGTATTGACTTTAGTCAACAGAATTCTAATTTCCCCACATTAGAAAGCTAGAAGACTACACTCAGGGTGCTGACTGGAGGAGAAAGAAGGTTTTCTCTTGGTCAGTTCTTTAGGAAACTCCTGAGCTGCAGGTTCCCTGGTCCTTAGAGATCTCCATCTTCCCTGCATTTCTGCTCATTAACATGCTTTTATATCTCACAAATGAAACCCTGGTGGAGTAAAGGTTACACGTTGGCTGCTAATCATGGTCAGCAGTTCAAAACCACTGGCTGGAGAAAGAAAGACTTTCCATTTCCTTAAAGAATTACAGTCTCAGAAACCCACAGGACCAGTTCTACTTTGTCCTACAGGGTCACTATGAGTTGGCAATCTATGCCATGGCAGTGAGTTTGAGTTTTCAATGTCTCCCAAGGGATTGACTGAAGACTCTCCCATCTCGAATCCTGCTCCACTATCATTACAGAAACTGCCCGTCCTCAGGTATGCTCACAAGTACAGGGTGACAGGATTCACAACTCCTATTTTGGAGGGCCACAATTCAACTCATAATGAAGAATAAATTAATATCAGGCATGAAAAAATTTAACAAAGACTTTCAAAATTCTCTAATACCAAATATTGGGAAATTACATATAGGATAATCTCAATAATGAATGCTAACATTGCTTGTATCCCAGGAACTCTTCTATTCATTTTGTTCCTCTCTCTCTTTCAACCTCACCATGGGAGGCTCCATCGCTGACATCTTTATATACGATGCTCTCATTTCAAAATGCCACTGAACCTTCAAATGAACATGTGTGTACGATCCTTGAATACAAAAATACTCAAATCAAGATTTTTAGATTTTGGTGCAGTCAGCCAGAATGCATAAAAGCAAAAGGGAGAGTTTAGCTCAGAATTTCACCTGAGAAAGACAAGAAAGGGCCACCAAGGAAAGGAGGCACATTGGTGGGGGAGATGCTTTCCCAGAGAGCATCGAATCTTCACTCTACCTGCTGGAAGCAAAGCAAGGAAGAGAGTCTTTACTTCTGCAATGTGCAGCAGACAGATTTCAAGTCTTGTGAGAGAGACCTCGTCATGGGGTTAAGTACCTCAAGAGATTCTCCAAAAAGATTAGGTTTCTCTTGCTCTCCAAGGAGGTAGCACCTACTGGATAGAGCGGTGCAGACTGCCTGGTAAGACCTTCATAAAGACCTGGGTACTCCCTGGACACTGTCTGCTATTTTCTGTTCCAACCTAGTTTGATGTCAGAGAGTAAGAATGGACAATTTGTAGGTGAGTTGAAGAAGAGAGAGGGAAGCCACATATACTCATATATTGACCATCCACTCTGTGCCAAGAACAAGGACAATGTATTCTACTGACTTGTTCTACCTGGAGTATTAGAGTGACTTCTGTTTTGGGAAGAAGTATGGCCAGAGTGCTCCTTCAAAGCAAGAATAACAAGACGTGGTCTTACATACTTTGGACACGTTGTCAGGAGAGACCAGTCGCTGGGGAAGGACATCCTGTTTGGTACAGTGGAGGGTCAGTGACAGATGCAGGCCCTCAGGGAGATGGGCTGACACCATGCAGGCAGCCAGGGCCTTACACACAGGGACACTTGTGAGGACGGCCCAGGGCGGGGCAGGGTTTCCTTCCATCGTGCAAGGGACATCAGAACTGAGTGGATGGCACCCAACAACAACAGCATGTGTTTGGTATCATCACCCCTTCGATAGATTAGGGCACACCAGCTCAGAGAGGTGCAGTTTGCTTGTCCCAATTATGTACATCTGGAGAGATGAAGTCAGAATGAGAACTCAGGTCTCCAGAGTGCTGAACCTGGATCCTCCAGGGGCGGAGAGGGATCAAAGAGCAATCTCTAGTGCATGCCACTGAGCTTCAGGACCCATCTGAGAAGGGTGGTGTTGGTTAGTGATGACATGCTGCTCAAACCGGCCACATTTTTGAGTTTATAAGTGTGAAAGAAAAAATAAAAGCTGTGTATGTGTGTGGGGGGGGAAAGACCTTACTTTCATTTTGCACAAAGTCTTCGTGTATTGAATTCGATGTTGAAACCCTGGTGCTGCCTGTCCTTGAGTCTTTGGGGCCAGGTCCTGCCAGTATTGCCCAGCAGGGTAAGGACTCCAGCCAGCAAGAGTTAGGCTGCTTAGACATCAAAAGACCAGAAGCACAGAATGGAAGACTATGTCCTCATTTGGAAGCATGGCAGAGGACTGATTTGGGGTATCTTTTCTGCTTTGAAGGCCCATTTTCTGTCTGAGCCTACTACTTTTGTTGGATAGCTTTTTGGAAGGCCAACCGAAATCCTATTTCAAGCTTA